>JBBMOJ010000535.1:0-25538 GCA_038090695.1 Sclerotinia spermophila | reverse complement strand
GAGAGATCTCTAGACACTTCCACGTGACCCTAGAGGCAGCTCCCGTAACACATACCCCCATATACCCAAACCTCTTAACCCCTCAGTAGATCGGTTTCTCAAATCATTTATCAGAACTACAGATTAGATACGAGTAAGAGTACACGAGAGAACCCCTGGGGGAGAGAGAGCTAAAACATAACACCAATAGACCCTTTGTTTTACTTTTTTTTCTCTCTTGCTCTTTTCTTTTTCTCGTCTCCATAATAAAATCATCTAGACCCTTTTTTTTTTTCTGGCAAGAGAAAACGGATGAGAACGATCCAGAGCGGTTAATATATACTTTATCTGCCAAGCAATATAAGGATCTACCCTTGAATCTGCATTTTATGTGCATCACGTTACCATCCTTGAATTCTCATCCCCCCTTGAATCTCCATAAAAGACTTCCGAATAGTCTCCAGAGTCTCAGTCTGGTCGATGGGTATAGCCCGGCCATCCGTATACTCTGTATATCCCTAGTGGTACACCGTCATTTAGACTCGATTTACAGAGCACACCGAACTGTAGAATTAAGCTTCCGATCCAGACCGTGACTTTCGTTTTACTAACGTCAACGACTTTTCTACAGAGTAATTAGCATGCATGCAGGCGGAATTCCTCCAAAAGAAGAAAACATGCGTGGCTGTGGCTGAATGAAACCCACCAATTCCCATTCTAGGTTGTGCTCGCCAACTTGTCTACATTAAAATTCCTATCTTCATTCAATTCAGCACGGCAATGGCATTCTCTGATGCTATTTACTATATTGTAAGGTAAGGTGGTGGATGGCGTGTTTGGAAACGGTCTGAGGCTGGTTGGGCTGAATTGAATTTGTAACGGATGAGTGTTTCTTACCTGTCCTTCAGCTAGCCATGCTCCCGTAACCCGGTTTCATGTATTTTCGATAGTTAAGTACTATAGATGTCTCATTAACTTCGGAAACTTCCGATTTCATGACACCTACACAAATACCCTCAGATAGCATGCATGATAAGGCAATTTTGGCCAAGGGAGTTTGATCCAAATTTCAGATTATGAATCTCGTCACCATTTCTTGGGATGGGGAAACGAAACGGGCATTGCACTCCCATTATCAGGGGAAACGGACGACGAGTAGACTAATAATTAAGAAGAATATTCTGGAAGGATTATATCGGTACGTGATGTAGTGTCATAGTCAGTAGTAATTGGAGGGAATCTCCCATGTACTCTGTACTTACTTTTGCTTGTACGGGAGTAATAAGGTTGGTGAAAAGAAAAGTCTAATTTAGATGAGAAGCATTTATATTAATACAACAACCTTAATAATCAAGGAATTAAGTCACCATTTAGAGTTCTTCGTCATTTCAATTGGAACGAGAAGTTGATGTCATAAGTACGTACTCGAGTAAAATTACCCTTTAATTCCTTGTGTTTACTCTATCTATATTGTCAGTCCTGATGGTCTTATATTCTTTCGATATGAAAATACCGATGATGTACTCGTACACGTGAGAATTTAATCTACGATAGATACTCTGCCTCCATGGCAATGGCCCTCGGAGAGCCAGCGGAGCGTCATTTAGATCTGGACAAGTAGATCAATAGATAAGTAGGTAAGCAGGGCAGGTAAGCAGGTCAGAGGAGGTAAACAGATACAATGGATAGATTGATATTGATCACAAATACTATCTCTATTATCTATTGTATTATCTATCATCTACTCGTACTTGGTAACTAGATATAGCTAATGTTATATATATGTAGATACAGTTTGTTATACATCTTCAATTGTGGTTGGATTGGATATACTTCATCTGTACCTATCTACCTACCTAGGTATTAGGAGGTATAATATGTATTGTATTAATTATAAGTTAGTATGTATGAATATTATAGGTAAAAATCCAATCCACCTCGTCATGTCTGCTGACATCTCATCAATCATCAATCTGAAGTCTTGGCCTGAGGCAATTGAAATTCTCTTTCTTCACTTTTTTTATTCTACTGTATTGCCCGCCACGGCGCCACTCTACTACCGGTAATATCATTCTTCATCTTTTCGGCGTTTGCATCCATCAAAATAGATTCCTTAGATCCGAAAAGATTCTGTACCTCACTCCATCTACCAGGATTTGATTGGCATCATTGACTATTCTTACATCTACTTACAGAGTATATCGCAACGACCAAGACGCCTTGTATGTATGTATGTATGTATGTATATGTACGATAAAACCCCCAAAACCGACTAATATCAATATCAAATCCCGACATTTCAAAAGAGCCGCCTTTTTACCTTACCATCAACATTGAACCTCGTCCCCATTTCAACACCTACAGTACCTCTTTCGGAGTACACAACATCTCCACCCCACGAGGATTTACAAGTGGGGGTATTCGAGTATCTCCTCAATTCAAAGGTTGACTCGGCTTTGCGTTAATCGCATATCGATCGCATAGCTGTTTGCGAGTCGGGAGAGCATTCTCGCATTGTCGCATTCAAACACCATCGTTCACACTTCATTCCTCGTTCAACATAACATCCATCATGCAAATGAACGAGAATTCTATCAATATGAAGCCTGATCCTAATCAAGTCGCATGCGACGAATTTTACAATAGCCTCAACCTCGACAACCTACCTCCCAATCATAATCTACAAGCTGCTGGAGCTAGGGACAAAATTGCGTCGGGCCCAGAGACTATAAAAACAGAGGCCCCACAGAAAGCTCCAAAGAAGAGGAAGAGAGTGGTCATCTCGTGTACTGAGTGCCATAGGCGCAAACAAAAGGTTCTTTTCCTTCTCGTTGTATTTCATAAGATTAGTAGCCTAACAACAATTCTAGTGCGACCGTCAATTTCCATGTTCGAATTGTGTTAATCGCAACAAACAAGATGTTTGTCAATATGAGAATGAATCTGCGAGAAAACAACAACTACTAGATGACTTAAGGTCGTCTGATAATGCAGAATATGGAAAAAATTCACAAGTCGAATCGGATTCCGTGGCAAAAGTTAGTGCGTTAGGATATGCAAAATCCAATGGAACCCATTCAAATACAACGTTGGGCATCTTCAAGAAGATAGAGGCAGAGGTCAATGATGGGGCCGCTGTGACTTCGCATTCCGTAACAACATCAGAGAATGCTGGACTTCGGGAGAAATATAAGAGCTTGATACGACAATTGCCCTCTCGGCCCTACATTGATATGCTTTTAAAGACATTCTTCCGCGAGGTCAACTTTCAATATTATGCTTTAGACGAAGGAACTTTTCGCGATCATCTCAGAAATTGGAACAATCTATCTTTCGCAACTTTAAATAAAGGACCACAGGAGTTACCTGCAGATTTACAATTCTTTCCCGCTCTCCTATTCCAATGTATTGCTATGGCCTTATTATTTCAACCGCCAGACCATGATCCAAGTTTGGAATCACTTAAATATGCAGCAGGCATGTCATTTGATGATCTCGCGGCCGATTACAGCGATTCGGGAGTCAGCATCTTGACCTTACTTGGTAAACGAAACACTACTCTTGTGACTGTTCAGGCCGGATTTGTGAGGGCGTCGTATTTGAAATATAGTGGCATGGTGCCCGAGAGTTGGCATTCTTTATCCCAAACAATCAAAGACGCTCAGGAAATTGAATTACATAAGGATAATTATCAACCTCAACGTCACAAGCCTGAAGACGGATATGAGCACATTTGGCATCAACAACTTCGGAGGAGAACCTGGCTTGTACTCGCTCTATGGGATGTACATATGGCATTGGTTCTTGGCCGACCTACCACAATTGATATGCGGGATCCAAGACCACCTTTTCCTATTGACGCTCCTATCCCTGCAACTCTCGAAGATCGACGCAAGACTCCTCCTGTAGAACGAAAACCTACAGATATGCCCACACCTTTGACAATGCTACTATGGTATGTTGAAGTTATGGCTCCTCTTTGGGATATATATTACCTTGAGAAAGATGGACCACAACCTAGTGATGCCCTCAAGGTTCAAAAGATGCACATCAATATTAAGCAAATTCATGAGCTATGTCCCCCCTACTTCAGAGCCGAAAATCCTGACACAACTTGGGATAACCATCCTGATTGTTACTGGCTTCCACCTTGCCGATTAATCTTTCAGAATGGTGGTGCATTCACAACAATGGCTCTTCATAGACCATATATTTGTCTTTCGGTTTCGAGTCGCCGTTCTGCTCTCGAAGCTGGTTTAGACATTTTGCGAGTGCAGCGTGAATATTTCAGTTTACTACAGACTAGGCATTACAAAATGTTCAATCTTGTTCTTAATACCTTTGACGCTATCATTCTTTCAGCCGCCATTTATATCCTACATCCATTCGAGAATAGGGATCTTCTTGACAATACTTTACAACATTTTGATTGGGCCATGGAGAGATTTCATACTATGATTGGTCGCAATGCCATTGCAAATACAGCGGCCGGTGTACTCAAAGCAATCAACATTCGTTTGAAGAAAGCATTAGGAACAAGTAAACCTCAACCATCAACTCCATCAGATATCGGATCCAATCCATCATCAACAGTTGCCAGCTCACAAGCCGTAAGATCTGGTACTTCTACATCCACTCAAACTTACAACTCTCCCGCATCATCCACCGATCCTTCAACCATCTCCTCGGCAAATTCTGTTAACGGGAGCCATTACAATCTTCCCACGATACAAAACTTAACCTCACCAAATCCTAATATCCCAGTCGCTTGGGAATTCCAAGGAGCTAACAATATCATGCCGCATAATTTTGATCTTTCTTCAATTGCTCCTTTGCAACCAATGCATGATCTCATATTCAATGATTTGAGTACGAACCTTGGAGGAACAAATTATGATCTGCAATATCAAGGTTTCCCCGATGCAAATATTTATGCACAACCTGAACCGTGGCAGTTTGAAGGAGATTTGGGTCAGGATAGTTTTTGGGCAGTTATGAATACTTATAATCCTTAAGTAGGGGTTTAGGGATTGGGAGGTCATTGTGAGTTTTATTGTCGCTTGAGATGTGTGGTATTAGTGAAGGGCGCATTAGCAGTATATACGAGGCAGGTACGAATTTCAGGTCTTCGCTATATGCATGGGTAGTGATGGGAGAAGACAGATAGGGAGGATGGGTGGGGTTATGGGAGTTAGATGAGATGAGCAAAATATCAGTCTTGTATATCTCAATCTCACCCCCTTTCATTCTAGGCTATCATATCCTACACCTAACACAAAATTTCTGGGCGGCAATCGTTGAGAAGGCTTTAGGGGATAGAAAAGAGGACGGTTTATCGGCAAACCTACACAGATATGGGGATCATGCTCTATATAATGTATATATCACTCGGAGTTATGATTGTAACGTAGTTTGAGTACCTCTCACGAATTCATAAAAGTTTTTTTATTTATTTTTCAACTTTAACTTGTTTATGACTGTTGATCTTGACAGTGTGACGCTGTGGGTGGATTGTGGGAAAGGAAAAGAGGGGGGAAAATTGATGTGCATCTTAGGTTTGAGATGTGGTTGGATTCTTTGCGTGTGTGTGGGGGGGTGGGGGATGGGTGCATGGGTGGATGGATATGGGTGTGTGTACTGTATGTGTGGTGGGTAGGTAGTTTCAATAATCTGCAATCTGCAATATGGTTTTATACAGTTCAGTTCAGTACAGTTCAGGTCTGATGAGGGCTGGATGTCTTATTTTTCGGTTGTGGGGACTGTGGTGCGGGGTGGAAATGTTGTGGGAGGAGTTGTGGATCTTGATATTGATATAAAGGGAGTTTTGTAATTGGGTCTTGGGGGGTGGGAGAGAGGGGAGGAGGGAGGGAGGGCTTGAGAGATGGGGTTCGGAGAGACATTTTTATAGAGGAGATTTTCGAGGGGGGAAAAGGAAAAGGTGGAGGAGGAAAAATGGGTGAGAGATAACTAATTATAAAACTATGATGCTTTATTCGAGATCTTTAGATTGTTTGTTGAGATGGATGTATTTATTTTCGGAAATTGCTCGAGAGGAGAATGGATTGATGTATATATGTAGATAGATGGATAGATGGATAGATGGATAGATGGATAGATGGATAGATGGATATAGAATACTCATAGGAGAGAATCCGACTGAACCTCGGAGATTCAAAATCACTTAGCTGTGAGAGTTTCTGTATTTGGATGGGTTAGTGGAAGAGTTTGTGTAATGGTGAGGTGGGGTTGTATATTTATCTGTGTAGTGAGGTGGGTATATATGTAGATAGATAGATAGATAGATAGATGAATCGAAACTCTTTGGTCGTTATTCGTATTATGGGGATGTGTGGAACAAGGAATGGATTGTATTCTTCGGTATAGAAATGTGGTGATGGTTTGGTCTGTTCATTGTGAATGGATGGATGGATGGATGCACAGATAGATAGATAGACCTGTCTGCTGATGATTATGCGAATCATAGTGGATTGGGATTTGTTGTTGGTTTATGGCTGGATAGGTAGGTTAGATACTAGATTGACGGATATGGTATGGTATGGTATGGTGTATAAAATGCAGTATACATATCCATCTATCTCCCTCCCGGAAAAATAATACACACATACTTCACATCTTAGAACATCACACAGGACAGCAATCTATTGAAATCGCATTCTCGAAGGTAAACAATATGGTATGTATAGTCTGGCACAATAAAATATGTCTGATACTCGCTGACCCGGATGTAAGACTTGCATAGTATATAATGTTATGAAGTTACACGGGATATTTTGGGGGTAACTTGAGGTGGGATTGTTGATGTGTTATTTATTTATTTGTTTATTCATTCATTTACCAGTTTACTACTTTCTTGCTTCTTCTCGGTTCTTTGGGCAGCTTAGGGGAGGAGTTTTGTTAGGGGGGGGGAAGGGGGGAGATGGTTTGTGTATATGTGAATACGTATGTAGGTAGGTAAATATGTATCTGTGTAGTTATATATGTAGTTAGTTATGTATATAGGCATTTATGTATGTATGTACGCATATATGCAGCTGAGTTGAATTGCATAAATGGCGTTGGTAATGTTACACTGCATCGGACCGGATTCACCACGTGTGTATGTATGTGGAAGGAGAGAAAGAATGGATGGATCGATGGATCGAGATCTTTTTGAACTTTGTGTACATGCTGAATTGTGTATTGATGTATTTAGAGGTGAAGTTGTTGGGAAGTGAGTAAGTGATGGGTGGTAGTCTATGAATTGTATTGTATTTCGTTTTCGTTTGATTTAGCTCATGCCCCTTTCCCCTATTTTATCGTTTGAAAATATCATCATTTCGAATTTTTCTTTACATCTGTAAATATATTTATACCATGAGGAATGATATGTCATCGCGGCTTGAGAATACATTAAGGTTATATTATCCCTAACAATCCATCCATCCACACACACACAAAAATCCATCGGGACATCGCCAAGACAATTCCCAGTCATTGTAACACCGCTGGGAAGGAAATTTCCCATTAGCCGAGTAGCGATATACAAATGAGGAATTGGACATCCACTCGGGACAAATAAGGAGCCGAATCAAATCACTACACCAATACACCTTTCCCCAAGACCTCAAACCTGCATATGCATATGCACGCCATAGTGTAACCCAGGTATCTTGTTGCGTTGAGGAAGAAGTTTCATTTTCATCGGGTCAATGCCAAGATAGGTTAATGTGGTACCAAAGAGTCGGGAAATTTCTAATGGTACTCCTTCATCGTTGTCGGAATCGATAATTGGATCAGATTTCATGGTGGATATGTGGATGAGATTTTGCAAAAGAGTTGAAGATCTTTGGGTTTTTGAGTCTCATGGTTGGATTGGGATATTGGTGATACAAATGTGATAGGAGATGGTAGATGGTAGGTAACTCAATTGGGGAGTGTGGAGTACGGATGGGGTTGGTGAATGTGATAGTTATGAGTCGTGGTATTCATATTTGTATTTGTATTTATGTATATATATTGTGATTCCCGAATCTGATATGTATTGTTTCAGAAGTTTTTGTTTTTAATTTTGATTTTGTGATGGTTATTTGCTTCGCTTCGTTCTTACTTCATTCGTCGAGTGGATGCGGTTAAGATTGGGATCTCAATGTTATATTGATGTATGTCATTATCATCACTATCGCTTGGTGTATAATGATGCAGATACAAGACGCCAAAGTTGATTGAAGAGGTGATTTGCATATTCATTGAGATGAGATATCTTCTTGAGTGAATAAATGAAAATTTAGTTCGCTAATTAGCAATATCTTGTTATTAGATAGGTTCGCTGACCAACAGGTGAATCGAAGCAAGTGAATACTTCAAATTTGATTCGACCCTTCATCTCGTTCGTCTCGAGAACTTGTAGCATTCGCTTAAATTTCAGATCATGGGTTCACTTTTCTGTACTGCAGAGTCTTATTATATTAAGATAACTTCAATTTTGTATTGGGAGTGCATCAACTTTTTCTTACAATTGAAGGATCTTACAACAACGACAGCAAGAAGTCCTACGTCTTTAGGTGCATTAGGATCATCAACAATATCTTCAATACATACAAACGACACAAAACAACTCAAGGGAACTCTATATCTTCAAATAATGGGTATTCTGCAACCATTGATACACCATTCAGTCTTGATTATCGTCACTTCATTCCTGATATATCAAGTTACATTGGTGGTTTATCGACTTTACTTTAGTCCTTTGGCGAAGTTTCCGGGTCCCAAGTTGGCGGCGGCAAGTCTTTGGTATGTTGGTTTTTTCAATGTTCATGCCTGAAGGTTACTGGAGTGGGGAGAAGAGAAGGAAGGATTGGGCTAGGCCTCTATGGTATCTTTGCAAGAGAGGAGATGTGAGTCTTCAAGTATATGACATTGACTAATGCACGTGTTGGTACAGGTATGAATTCTATTACGATGTTTGGTGTGATGGACAGTTTACTTTTAAGATCAAAGAATTGCATAAAGTTTATGGTATGTTGTTTTACTTGCTTGTGCCTTCTGTCGTGTTAGACAAGGAGGCTATTTTTGGTTTTATCTCCTAGATGTTGTGTATTGATTTTATCACTCTAATTTCCTTTTCCCGTACTCTTGACCATCATAATATTCGGTGTCTCCTTTTCTTCATGTCTTCAAAAGACTTCATCTTCTGCTTCAATTCCACTATCCCAACTAGTTCCTATATCTCCACAGTTCTCTTAATGTTCACAATCCTTACAATATCTCCTTTCACACAATGCCTTAAACTCTCTGCTAACACCCCCAGGCCCCATCATCCGCATCTCCCCCCACCAACTTCACGTCTACGACCCAGCATTCTATGAAGAACTGTATTCCCAACACAAAGTCCGTCATAAGTATGCCTACTTCCTCGATCGATTTCAACTTCCCGGTTCAGCATTCGGAAGTGTAGATCATAAACTTCATCGAGAACGACGCGCTGCTCTGAATAAATATTTATCAAAGCAAACCATCAAGAAATTAGAGCCAATGTTACTTGATATGCTTGATAAACTGTGTGGAAGAATTGAAGAGTTCGAGGGAAAGGGTGAGAGGTTGGATATGAGAATTGTTTATCAGTGTTTTAATACTGACGTTATTACTTTGGTGTGTTTGCTTCATACTTCTACAACCCTCATAATTATACTTTTACCTCTCACTATACGCTCAACTCTTCAGGAATCCCAATTCTCATATACTAATTCAATACACAGTACGCGCTCAATCGTTCCTGGAACCATCTCGATTCTCCCAATTTCTCACCCCTCTGGGTCGAAACCGTAGCCGAGACTGTCAAATTAGGTCATCTCCTCACACAATTTCCTTTCCTCTTACCTATCGCTTTAGGACTTCCCAAATGGGTTTTAAATATAACCAAACCTGGTTTTGCTCTGCTCATGGATTTTCGCAAGGTTAGTCTCCCTTACCCTCCTTCCCCTTTTTTACTTCCACCTTTCTTTCATAACCGAGAAGCGAGAAAGAAATATATGACTAATACATCATATCTATCCAGTCAATCGAAGTAGACACCCAGAATATCCTCGATGGCAATTATAAATTTGATCCCGACAAAGGTAATGGAATTGATGGAACAATTGTCCATGCAATTCTTGAATCAGATGAAATTCCTCCTTCGGAAAAAGAATTCAAGAGATTGTTTGAAGAGGTTTTTGTGTTGATTGGAGCTGGTAGCGATACGGTGTCGAATATGTTGACTGTAAGATTACTTTTTTCTTGTATTTCTAGTTTTCGAAAGAAGGAAGGATAAGAAAGGGAGGAAATGATCTTGTTGGAAAGTGCAAATGATCAATTGACTAATGTGATGAATATAGAATACACATTTTCATCTCCTCGATAATCCACACCATCTCAAAACATTAAGAGATGAATTGAAATCAGTTATGCTGGATAGATACGCAAGAGCTTCATTGAAAGATCTCGAGGGTCTTCCATTTTTAAATGCTGTTGCTAATGAAGGTTTGAGGTATGTCATTTTTTCATTTCTTCATTTCCTCTTTATTAGGTTTCGGCAAGTTTGGTACATGTTACTTGCTTATTATATTCATAATCATTTCTGACGTACAAAAAGACTATCTTATGGTATATCAACACGTCTTCCTCGCATCTCGCCTTATGAAGTTATGATATATAAAGAATGGGAGATTCCTGCCGGTGTATGTATTGCTCATTTCCTCTCATTCCATTCTTGTTCGTCTCTAAATGAAAAGTTCCATACTGCATCACCTGTCTTGATTCCAGATTCAGCCGTCAACGAAAACGCAATCCTAATTTCATGCAGACACCCGTTTCAATGACCTCAGTCCACATGCATCAAAACCCAGATATCTTTCCCGACCCCCTAACTTTCAATCCCTACCGTTGGCTCACCTCCACTTCCGCACCCAGCAACGATTCATCTCCCACCACTACCGCCCAAAATCTCACTCCCGACAAAACCCTCGAAAAATATCTCGTAGCATTCGGCAAGGGATCGCGTTCCTGCGCCGGCATCCATCTCGCCAAAGCCGAAATCTTGCTCACGCTAGCGACGATCTTTAGGAGATATGAAGTGCAGGAGTTGGTGGAGACGGACAGGAGAGATTTGGAGGTGAAGAGGGATCTGTTTTTACCGTTTCCCGAGGTGGGGAGGGGAGGTGTGAGGGTGAGGTATGGATGAGGGGTTGGGGAGTGGATGGTGGGGTAGGTTAGGGGAAGGAAGAGGGGAGAGGAAGAGGGGTGGGAAGTAGGAGAAGAGGGGAGAGAGAAAGAAGAAGCGAATACAACTACATCTCAATTAAGAGAAAATCTCTATCCAAATCAACAAAATAACTAGAAAACATAAAGATACACAGATATCAGCTTCTAGGAAACGAATACTGTGCGAGAAATACACACGCCACAAAACACAGAAGCACTCACGATCTCGAAGTGTTTATTTTCGAACTCATCGGATATAGATGTCGGATGAATGAATGAATGAATAATCTTTTGCTAATTTTGGTTGGTGTGGAGTTTGGGCTGGAGTTTGGGGTTTGGAGTTGAAGGATTAAAGCGGTATATTTGATGGTTATGTATCATGCCGATACCTATTCCTACTATATCCTAGATAATGACCCATATATACAAGAGCCATGGGATTGAGATAAGAGATAAGTGGTTGGAGTTGAAGAGTCTGTCTATACCTGGTGTGTAGAGTAGAGTAAACGAAGATGGTGGTGAGGATGAGAGTAGGGTAGGGTAGGGTGAGGATGACGATGAGGAGTAATGCGGGTTGAAAGGTTGGTAAAGTTAAATATACATGCATACATATACAGATAAAAACGAAATAAACACCCCTCAAACGTTCTCATTAACTTTCCAATTTATGTTTCTAGTATCGTATATCTATCTATCTCTCTGTCTATCTATGATATATCTCCTCGTCCCATCAAACTAAATCACATCTATCTCGCTAGTCTCATTAATCTCACTAATTTCATTACCCCTACCTCATAAAAAACAAAAATTCATAAACTCAAGTCCTTATTTAGTAATCCCATCTCATCTCATCTTCCTTCCTTTTCTTCCTTCCTTCTTTTCCTTTTCTCTCCGTACATATATCAATCCCTAACGACTCACTTCCTCACCCTCTCACCCAACATCTCGCTTCCCGCTTCTCACTCTCCATATCCAAAAGATCCCAACCCTCCTCCTCCCTACACACCACCACTGCCTGACTACCATCTATTCTCCTGATTTTGAATCACCTGACATAATACTTTTATACGATTTGATTCAATTGGATTCAATTCAATTCGCTAGAGTGGAATAGAATGAAGATGGGTAGATCGATAAACAGATAGGCAAGTAAACAAGTGAATACCTTGAACCTAATTAATCCATGTAATAAATAGTATTCTAGATATAAAGATAGATATATATACATCCCAACACAAAGCCCTCCTCATCTACCTTATCTACTTCTCTATACTGAAACCGAAAAAACATCTAGCTATCTATAGATTGCTTTCCGGGACTGTAATTGTAATAATATATATATCCACTTGGGGGCGAAGAATTGGAAATTGCGAGTATTGGGGATGAGATAAAGTAAGATAAGATGAGATGTTAATATCACATATATGTATCCTAGGAAGATACAAGTACATATAAATGTATTAACAATTTTAAAAAGAAAAGTCTTCTTTCCCTTTCTCTTATTCTTCAATTCTAAATACTAATAAGCAACGCAAACACAAACACAAACGCAATGCTAATGCTCAAATGAAATCAAACCAAATAGCTCATGTACCAAGAATAGTGTAGTTTAGTAAAAATTTCTATATCTCATCTCTTATCTCCATCATCCAATAAAATGATTAAATACCATCCCAGATACAAATCATTTGAATGGCATCTATGCACATCTAACTAATCTACAATTCTTCATGTTTGAACTCTTCTCCTTTCTTTCCATCCTTGGCCTTTTTGATGGCTTCCAAAATCTGTTCTTCACTAGGCATATCATCATTCTCCCCAACCTTAAAAATGGGTGTTCCCTCAGCCCCTTCATCACCCTTTCCAGCCTTTCCATCTGGTCCCCCAAAGCCCAAATCAATCGTCGCATCTGCTTCATCCGCAGTCGCAGCCCCCGTCTTCTTACTCTTCTTCGTCTTCGATTTCGACTTTGTGGCCTTCTTCTTTTCCGATTTGGGAGGTGTCTTGCGACTAGTTTTATATGGTTGTTTCATACTCTTCATGATAAGCTCTACACCAATTTCTTGAAGTTGTTTAGTCTTTTCCGCGAGATCTTTGATAAGAAGAACGGGGTCAGCTGTAGCAGCCAGTTTTTCTTGTTGGGCTAACATTTCAGAGAGCCATTTGGAGATATTGTCATAGAGCTCTTGAGGAGCTACGAGATCGGCTTCGCTATAGATTGGTGGATCCATGGTTTCTTCTTCGGGAGGGGCAGTAACTCTTGATGACGGTGAACCGGCAATATCTTCATCTTCAAGATCGGCGAAATCATTAACAGTGCCTGTGGGTGTTGTTTCTGAGCTGGCTGAAGCGCGGGATTTGGACGCACTGAAGGAAGAATGGGCCTCTGTTTCATTTTTGATTTGCTCTCTTACACCCGCAATGAAAGATTTGGTTTGTTCTAGGGCGTCATTGAGAGACTTCAAATGTTCAGGTCGACCCGCGGCTTCTTCTCTTCGCTTTTGAATTGGTGTGACAATATCTTTCATTTCTTTAAGCTTGGCTTTGAGTTCATCACGGGATGCATCAGCACCACCAGAATAGATCCATTCACTTGCCGCCTTAGATTTGCTCTCTAGATCTGAACGTTCGGCTTCGGTAGATGCGGCAATGAACTCTTCATTGTCGAGGAAGTCTCTTACCTTGTAGGTGAATCCTTCCAACTGGTTCAAAGCTTCTTCACGTAGACGACGGGATCGGTCGGAATCATCAAAGGCAGCGATACGATCTTTCATTCTGGTAATTTCAGAGGATGGAACTTCTGGAAGACCTTTGAGTTGTGTTTCATATTTCAATGGGATGACAACCAAAGTCTTCTTGCTCTTTGGGGCTTCCTTGTCCTTGGCTGATGCGGAGGCGGATTTAGATGTAGTTGAACTTTCGGCACTGCTTGAGCTCTCGGTGGATTCTTTACCGTCCTCTAATGGTGCTTGATCTTTCTTTCCAAATCCGAAAATTCCCTTGACACTATCGACCATACTCTCCTTCTCTACCTCTTCAACTTCGCAATCAACGACGAATTTCATGATGTCCATTTCACCGTTGACAGGACTAACACGAGTGCTTAGCTTAACTCTGATATCTTTGTCCTCGCAATTGTGTTTCTCTTTCAGAAGAGCTACAGACTCAGTCAAATTTTGTGTAGTGATGGCTTTCAATGGCTTTTCTGCGGATCCTGGCGATACGTTTTCGGATGATGCAACATGTTGATAAAAGTCGATGGTAAATTCTTCATGATTTTCGAAAGAAAACTGCTTCTCGGCGTTGACATTAGTGATTGGCTCGTACAATCTCATGTGCCTGGGTTTCTTGTGAATATCAATGTATTTAATGCCCGCGGCATAAGAAGCACCATCATAACTTCGAATTTCCTTGACCCTGAATGAAGGACTGAGTCCGGCACCTCTAAATCCAGCACCAAATACAGCGGCTTCATCGGCATTAACATTGGTGCGAATCTTGTCGGAACCTCCAACAATCTTCTCAAGCTCTTTCTGAACAAATGGAGTTCTGATAGCACCCCCGTGGAGAATGATAGAATCAAGATCCTTGATCTCAAGATTGGCAAGATCCAAAGCCTTTTCAATCACTGCACCAACTCGAGCAGCATGACCTTCAGCAAGTTTTTCGAAGTCTGCTCGGCTAATCTTGTATTTGAAGTCAACATCTTCGTAAAGTCCTTCGAAACTAGCTTGAGTATTGGCATTGGCACTGAGAATTTGTCGTAGACGTTCGGCTTCCTTCCACAACTTCGCAGCAGCTCTTCCATGAGCCTGGACCTTCTCTGCAGTTGCTGAAACCTTTTGTGCTTTGGGAGATTCGACAAATTGTGCAATCATATCGTCAACAATAACAGCGTTGAGAGCATCACCTCCAAGTGTTCTATCCCATCCGCTGCTGACGACCTTGACTTCTTGAATGGTCTTGTTGAATTTTCCAACGTCCTTTACGGTTCGTCCTTGGAACTTCAGAATTGATGCCTTTGTAGATCCGGCGCCCATATCAAAAATCATGTGGTGTTCAGCCTTTCCTCCTTCGTTGATACTTGGGAAAGTTCGGGAGGTAGCGTAGTTGAGACCAACGGCCAATCCATCACTGATCAATTCCAAAACTCGAAGACCTGCCAAATCTGCGGCCAAAAGAACAGCTCTCTTCTCTTCTGTGGTGTAAAAAATTGGGACTGTAATGACTAAATCCTTTACTTTGCTACCTGCTAGAGCCTCGGCGTTCTTTTGAATACTCTGCAACTCCATAGCTAGTATCTCTTCAACGGACCATGGCTGCTCATCTGCAGCAAATGCACCACTTCGGAAAGCTGCCGTACCTCGAGTCTTCTCCGCCTCCAATTGTAAAGCTGGATGTCGAACTCCATAATCCTTAATAACATCATTTTCCGTCTTTAATCCCAAGAGGGGCTTGAGGTTAGGATAGACATCCCCAGGAAATCGTGCAGCCAAAGCTACCGCATCTGAACCGTAAACTCGTTCTGGGAATGACCCACTAGTTGGGTTTTTCGAAGGCTTGAAAGCGACGGCAGATGTTTCTTTTCGTCGAGAATCTTTCGTCAGGACAATTTCGAGTGGGATACCAGGTTTTACTAAAGCTGCCTTGATATATTCGGTTCCAAGATCAACACCCAAGACTGCCGATGCAGCCAATGCTGTGGAAGTGAAGATATAAAATAAACATAATATGGCAAAGAATGGAGAAGAGAAGGTCTTCCCAGAAGAGCTCCTTGAAAGAGCCATTATATGTTGTGGTGTCGCAGGTTTAATTGCTAAACAAACTGAATGGTAAGAAATAATAATTGAAGAGGAGGGGAAGATGGAGGATAAGGACAAAGAAATAATGAGTCTATCTAACTACCCGAGTATATAAAACTATGTATGTATGTATGATCTGCCTCAAATATTCGACATAGAATCTGTCCACAACGATTCTGAGTCAGATATTATAAGGACAACGATTCAATTTGTCAATATGACAAACACGACCTTTCTTTTTATTTTGTTTCTAATTAAAATTCACTTATTGACAAGTATTCCTCTTTTTCTACGGTGTACTGCTTCATCCTGTTTCTAAACATTGCCGTTGTTAATCCCGTAAGGACCAAAAAGGACAGCTTTACAATTAATTACTAATCGACCTCTGATGTTAAGGGCTGGGGAGTTTTAATCGATAAGATGTGTTATCTGATTACTGATAAGAGAAAGAACGGCGTTAGTAACTCCCGAACTTCCGTACCCCCGACCAACATTTTAGTACGCACGTGATACGGTTACGGTGAACCAAGGCAAGCACGCAAGGTTTCCAACTTCTCCCCTCCATTCTTTCTACCCCTCTGCTCTCCTTCCCCTCCTTCCTCTTGATTACTATTCCATGACATGAATACAAATAAAATGATCTCATCTGTTCATGTGGCAAAGAAAGTATTTGGAACACAATTCTGCGGACCAATTATGATCATATAAAAATGTAAGGTTATCATTCATATTCTCAATCTACAGAATAAAGTTTGTCTCTTCATTTGTTTACTCATTGACACATCTAAACACTTCCGATCCTTCAGCTAATCTACAGCTTCAAAACAAAACAATAATTCTTTACATTTACAACTGCCAACTGCTACTTGGTGACAAAAGATATTGTTGTCTCACCACGATCTCTACCTTGGCTTGACTCTCAACCTGCCTCTCAACCGGTCTACCAGTCAACATTCATCCATATGTCTGCATCTTTTCCCTCGATTGC
The DNA here is from genome assembly GCA_038090695.1 of Sclerotinia spermophila. NCBI lineage: Eukaryota > Fungi > Ascomycota > Leotiomycetes > Helotiales > Sclerotiniaceae > Sclerotinia > Sclerotinia spermophila. The sequence goes on along the minus strand of JBBMOJ010000535.1, from coordinate 8,531 downwards.
CTGATGACAATCATATCAAGCCACAAGCCACAATCGTCATCATTCTGCATATTCTTAGGTTTGATAAGGACTGCGTAACATGACCACTAGATAGGATTTGATCGACAGTTACTCTTCTTCCTCTGTTTCATAATATCAGTCGCAAATCACTCAAAATACATCAACTCTCACAAAACTACACTTGCACATCTGCCAAAGAGACTACTCTGCCCGCATCACGATGTCTGCAACTCCTTTCATCCAATTTCTAGGTCCAACAAACCTTAATGGGTATGATCGCAAACTTCCCGTATCAGAGCAGCCCGATCATATTCCCAAAACCTTCCTAGACGCTATGGAAGTCCGAGAAGCCGTCTTCGTCCAAGAGCAGGGTGTTCCCCTTGAAAATGAATTCGATTTCGATGACTCTCGAGCTTGCCACTGGGTTATCTATGCTTCAGTAAACGAAACAACTGATCCGGAAGTCAAGGATGATGATGGAAATATATTACAGAGAAAGAAAAGCAGGACTACATCTCAACCTATTGGCACAATCCGCTTGGTGCCATTTCCACATCCACCACATCCTGAACCAGGTTTGAGCTATCATGCTGATGCGCTCGAAACTGCTCCAATTCCCGACGGTACAAATCCACCTCCTTATATTGTCGATCGAGCAACTACATATCATGACGGAGTCGAACCATATATAAAACTGGGTAGACTTGCAGTCATCAAAGACTGCAGGGGTGCTGGCATCTCCAAATTACTGGCAGGTGCAGCTATGTCGTGGGCACAGCAAAACCCTGCATTCTTCAATCCATCTGTTGCCACAATGGGAATGGAAAATGTCGGAGCCTCAAGTACGGAAGAAATACCTGTGTGGAAAGGTTTGATGTGTGTTCATGCACAGGAACAGGTTGCGCCAGCTTGGGCTCAATGGGGATTTAAGATTGATGAGAAAATGGGGACGTGGGATGAGGAAGGAATCAAGCATGTTGGAATGTTTCAAAGGGTGAAGACGGTTAGCATTGCACCTACGATATAAGTAGTTGTACTACAGTGGACGTCTCCTTCTCTTCATAAATCAAAGGAGAAGTCTGGAAAACGGGATATAGGAGGATTTGTGATACAAGAGATACCCAGTTGACGGTAGAAGACGAGATTAATGATTTTAATGATATAACTTTGAAATGATGAACATTATAATTTCAAGTGACATTATTTCCCAGGGCTTACAATCCTCTCTTTATTATTCTTTAATATGAGGTTCAGTATGTAATGAAACATCGGTGCGTGATCATTGCCAGACATAGTTGTCTCCTCCAATATCACACCATATCAGTTGATCTACATAAGGTTATATCTACCCCAAAAGAAGAAAATTGACAGGGAGATCTAGTTAAGATAAAGTTATCTAATAAGAGATATTTGATCCAAGCATGTATGTCAATCACCTATGGGTAACAACTCGCAGTAAACTATGTTGGTTAATCATACCATCTTCCTGCTGTATGGTTGTTGGGAGTCTTGTATAAGGTTTAATCAGGAAATGGGTATCTCGATATATAAAGATGTCTCTAATGAAGCCTTTTGGTTGACTTGGTGGACGTTCAAACCAGACTTTCTAGCAGAGGCCATCCTCACTTCGCCCCTCCTGACCACTCTTCTTCCTACCCCTCAAGCTTCATAGTCCCAAAACCACACCATTGACATTCGACTCTATAGATCTCATCTGCAAATTGATTAGAAAAGCCATAGTAAGCTTGACAGTTGGTGCATAATCTCCAGGGTCAATAGATTCAAGTGAAGATGGAGATCAGGGCATTCGTATCAAATGGTATAGAGTTTGATCATGAACACTGCTTCTGATCGACTCTGCTTTCTCCGAAAGTAGCTTTGCAAATTGACGACTGAATTTTCGAGTTTGTTTGGCTGGTATCCCTTTCTCCATTTCTGTGTTCAGTTACTCCGAGTTTGATTATGAATGCGAAAATATCAACAGGAATACCATGATCAACAAACGCCGCGCGATGCATCCTCTTTACTGAAAAAGAGCAGGTCATTACAAATGACAGTATGGATGATTTACTCGTGGTGGCGCAAGTTGGTGAAGTGATAATAGTGGTTAAAGCACTCAGCAAAGTTTTGCTCTACTCATCCACGAAATGCTCTTTCCCTATGAGGCTGTGACCGTTGGGAAATGTTATCACTTCCATTATCCCATATATATATATACATATATACACATCGTACAATGGATGGATCTCATGGTCGGCATGCACTTCTGCTTATATAGGCATCAATCACATGATTAGATCCGAACTTCGACTAATTCTCAAATGATGAGCAAGCAGCACTCATCACCCAGTCGTGGAAATCCTTATTCCTGGGGACAATGGTAATTATCTATAATCGAAAATCATATATTCCCATATCAGAATCGCTAAGACGGGAGACGTTCAGTAGATCCAGGTTTTCGGATATCGGAGTTCGGCGTAAGCAAGTTCTACCAGTCATCCGGCAGAATGCATCGATAGCAATATATATATCTTGACTTCAGCTGCAGTTGCCTAGGGATAAACTTTGAGTTTTTTAGTGAATATCAATATTACCATTCATTATATTCCATTCTTTCCCTGCCATCCGATAGCTTCGTTGTTGATATCCAGAACTGCACATACAAAATGCCTACTCAACCCTTCATCCTCCGCCCCGCAACCCTTCTCGACATCCCCCAAATGACTCACATCATCATCGCAGCCTATAGTTCTAGTCCCGTGAATGACTTTTTAAATCCTCACGCAACACAATATCCACAAGATCAACAGATATCCATTGGACAAACTATCACCAAATCGTATCTGAACCCTCGGACTCTGACCTTGGTAGTCTGTTCTCCGGAGTCACCTGACACTCTCTTGGCCTTTGGGATGTATACTCGTAAAGGTATCGACTGTGGAGTCGAGAAATTTGTAGATGAAAGGAGCGGAATGGAAAGAATGGGACGGTGGATGTTGAGTTCCATCTTAGCTGTCCTATTCAAATTATACAATTACCTCCGACCAGACCGCGCTACATCCAAACCCAACAATGCAGTCTTCAACCACTCAATCCAGATGGATCAAGAGCGTTATTGGTCTGTCGCAACTTTTCCAAAAAGACAAAATCGCTGGCATGTAAATACTGTCGTTGTACTTCCTGAGTGCCAGGGGAAGGGCATGGGAAGATTGTTGATGGAGTGTATTATGGAGAGAGCGCGGGAAGAGAAGGTTCCTGCGGGATTGGCGGCGAGTATTGAGGGAGAGAGATTGTATCGAAATTTGGGGTTTGTGTGGCTAGGAGACTTTTATACGAGAGTGGGGAGAGAACATGGGGAGGGGGGTGGACATATGATTTGGTGGCCGGAGGGTATTGAAAAGGATGGGGAGTACTGAGATGGGCGTTCTTTGATTGTAGGTGCTATGGCTATGTTGATAGATTAGTAGCTCCAGATCCAAGTGGATCAGTCACGCCTATCCAAGCAAACTTTTCGATTCTCCTAAATTTTGAAGAATGTGTCCTTGTGCATCGGCAACTATGGTGGCTTCAAGTCCTGGATTGTGTCAATAGAAGCAATTTCACTGATATCTAACAGCAATTTTTCTTGGATTCGTACCTGCTATAAATTCACCTAGAGATAACACACAGAAGATTACGATCCACTTCCATGTCGACATGGGGTTTTTCTCCTGCACCGGTAGTACCCGTGGATCGCCAAAGCGTCTTTCATGTTGCAGGAGTTGTTCTCTCGAGCCTTTCTCTTCTGGTGCATATCTGTCCAATGGAAATATAGAGGTTAGTCTTGGAAAGGTAACGACAAAAGGAGGGGTTTCAATAAACCCCAGAGAAGTATCCGTAGAATCAGATGAAGATTTACTCGATTGATCAAACAGATTACTCAAAGGTCTAGAATATATGTCGTTGAAATCCATGGTGTATTAAATTAAGAGTTATTGTTCCACGAGTATAAAAATGAAAGGCACTTAAAGTCTCTTTAAACCAGGCGCAAACCTCCCTCAATGCATCTTTGATTCTACGTCGTAGAACCTTCATGTCCATATGGGTAATGTATTAATACCGAAAAGACCCAGTGCCGCTAAGTATATATATGCAGGAGTGGTGAGTTCATAGAGAAAATTGGCATTCGAGAACTTAAGATAGTAAAACGGTATTTTTTGATAGATATACATACAACTAGTGCTCAAGTAGGTCAATACGAGCAGAAAAGATAAAACAAAGCAGTAGTACGACAGATGACCAACGTAACCTTAATTCCACGCGACAAGATTACCATTAGGAACGTACTTAAAAGACCGAGGTATCGTAAACAGTTTAAAGACCTCTTCAACTTCCACTTTAGCTACTTAGACAACATAGACTATCACAATCCGTTACTAGTAGTCATTAAAAGTACCTTCAATTTTTGCGATTCTTTGCGAACCAGTATATACAAACTCTCTTGAGCAAACACGCCAACTCTAAACACCAATTTTGTAGCCTCCTGGCATCAACGTCTGGAAAAGTCTGGATGGGTCATACTTCCTCGAAATCGACAAAAGCTTGGCCTCATTCGTTGCTCCATACCCAGGGAAAATGCTCTGGAATCCAGTCGCGTCACCCATGTAGTTGAAAGGATCATAGAGCCCAGCCGCCTCGGTGGCATTGTTGATCGCATAAGTGGTTTTCTCGACCCAAGCGGCAACAATGTCATCGTAAGATGATCCAATCCACTCCACAACTTCCGCGTAGCAGAGATATGTGCCCTTTGAAGAATCAAGGCCGAGTGCGTTGCCACCATTTGCCTCTGAGGCATCCAACCAGAGCGAACCAATTGGTTGCCAGTCAAGCTCGATGATGGAAATATTCTCTGCTGGAAGCTGAGCATACAGCTCGGGAAGTGCTTCATAGAATGTATCGTTGATAATTTGGATTCCTTGGAGGAGCTCGGTATATGTTTTGCCTACGATGGTTCCTGCGACGAAGACATCGTTGATATTAGGTGTTACAGCCGTGTTTGTCTCAAGGGAGAATTCTGTGAGAGTTTTAAAGTCCAAAGTGTTGCCGATATTAGGGATGGAGGTGAAAGGCTCAAAACAAGCAGGGTAGCTGACGTTGGTGCTATCATAGAAGAGGATTACGGCGCCAACGGAGGTGGTTGAGTCAACAGGGATAACGGCGGGAACAATGTGAGAAAGTGGATCGATGATGTTTGCGGAGTAGTTTGCAATGGCCTTCAATCATTAGTATATTTCTGTTGAAGGGCGAGGGAGAAAAAGCTTACCGCATAGAACTCCGGGATATACTCCTGTGCGACGGTGTATATACCAGCCCAAACTCCTTCTGATGGAACAGTTTTCAAATCGAATTTTGTAACAATACCAAAGTTACTGCTACCTCCCTTCAACGCCCAGAAGAGATCGGCGTAGGAGCTAGAGGTAGCGTACACAATTGTACCATTTGCCAGGACTACCTCGTACCCAATGACCATGTCAGCTGAAAATCCATGTTGATTTCCATAAAAGTTTACACCTCCGGCAAGAAGGAGCCCTGGCACACCGACTGATGCCAAGCGACCCCCAAGAACAGCGCGATCATAAGTCTGAAGATAACTATACACATCCCCCCATCTGTGAGATGGCCCGACAGAGAGAGTGCTGTGATCATAAGATATCGAAAGTGTTGTCAGGTTTGACATGACCATCAGTACGCCATTGTCGATATTGTTTGACCCCTTAATTGCCATATGGCCACCGCCTCTAACTGCAAACTTTTCTTCTGCCGTCCCCAACAGTGCAATTGCGGCAGCAACATCTTTAGCAGTTGTAGGGCGGAAGACACATTCAGGGCTCAAATATTCCGTCTGAGACCAAAAATTTGTGTTTTCGTACTGGTAAACAGTGCTACTGGAGTAAAAGACTTTGTCAGGATAGAGGGCGGCAAGTGTGGCGCACCCAACAGCGTCACTTCCAACATCGCGTAACAAGCTGTCGGCTGAAACCCAGTTGGCGAGGAGCAACGGGCTAAGAATGAGACCAAGGATAGTTCGCGCCATGATTTTTATTGAATACTGGAATGGCAAGCAATCGACAGTCGAACAACAATGATGAATTGCAAGGGAAGATGTGTATACATACCTTTAAATCATTGTAGGGAAGTAACTAACCTCGGCGGTGAATTAAATGATCGAATAGTAGCTCTGCCCATTGTCACCCGAAATCATATGTGGGATTTCACCCTCCACCTACTCTAATCTCGCATTGCATTTCAGAATTTTCTCTATCGTATGCAAGCAAACGCGGGGCCTATTTGCGGTGAAAATACCTCGGTACAGATAGCCGTCGAGGCCGTTCACTACTCTTCGCCACCGAACTATTGATGAAAACCAGCAGCTCCACATCGCGTTGTCTGCTTTATAAGGAGGAACACGTGGTGTGCAGGTTCCTGGTGGTCCAGATAAGTTCGGGTTAGTCCCTGTCGGACTTGCTGTCTCCTTCGCACATACCAGTGAGCTCTTGACTTGTCTATTGCTCCACAGATTCGAATCTGGGTGTACACAGGTATTAGACATCAGTTGCAAAGCTCCAAGTGCTATTACCACCGCTCCGGGAGTTCTCCCAAAGGGGTACCGCCTAGATATCTCGAAGTGCTATAACCTGCACCCAAATGAAAGATCTGTTTGATCGGGTAAGCCAGTTCCAGCCCCGGACGCAATATAAAAGAGGTGGCGGAGGGCTATCCGACGGCAGGGTGTCATCCAATGACCGAGGGCATCAAGCCCCTCTGCGGAAATATGCCTCGAATATGTCACCGATACCCATTTATAATTGATTGAGCCTGTCCTTGAACGTGAGCAAATACCCAGCAAGCACATCTTCAGGTACTCGGCACTAGAAAATCATTCCCATATTCTAGTGGATCTGCCCCATATGAACCAATTATGATCCCCCTGCAATATAGTGGAGAGTCGATCTTTTAGGGAGGTGGTTCTTCCTAGTGTATCCCCCACTGTGATATTGTGCCAGATCGTTTTGAGGATCATTCTTAAACATGCGATGTTACAAGAATATTTAATCCCTTTCTGTAGATGGAAGAACTTCAAGTCCAATGATTCCTGAAGCTCTTACGAAACTTTAAAAACATTGACAATCAGTCACCAGGGCCTATCCTATTCCCGTCTCTATACCCTCTAGGCTGCCGGTTCCTTGCTCGCCTTGTCGCCGATATCACCTATTGTATGCTAGGAGGGATATCCGCTAAACTATTGATACTGACTCGAACACTCCTCATAACATCTTGGAGTGCCGATTACACATGAAATGAAGAATGATGATGCTGTAGTATCACAATCTCAATTCTATAAACTCAATCCAATGACCGTCATAGAATGCTGTGAGCCAGTCCAAGGCAATGGTATTAGCTCATTTTACCGAAGATGCGCTTAGAAAGGAGAGAGAAACTCATCGCTCTTGGAACAAATAGATATCATCGAGTTAGCCATAACTACCTATAGTGTAGGTTATTATTACTTCGACTTCGACTTGCCACGGCCGTAAAAGAGCATTACGATATTTTCAATAATCATTTGTCACTGTACATCGAATACGATCGAGCCATATGTACCGGGGTACTATTATGCTTAATGACTATGCTTAATGACTATCATACTTGATGAAAAAAGACCAACCGTTCGACTGACAGAAAATTTCGAACATCAAAATTCCACACCTTATTGTAAATCTAATATCAAATCAATAAAGATTTATTTCTATTCAAGATCTTCAGCGATAAAAATTTAATGGAGTTTGAAACTTGTTATGTCATTTGAGAAAATCCAAAACATCAAAATAAATTTAAACCCAATTTGGAAAAATTACCTTTGGGTATTCTCTTATTTTGGCAGGTTTACTGGTAGAGTTGGGTTTGTTTCTGACAATGACGAGCTAGAATAAACCAAGAAGTATTTGTGAGGAACTACTAATAACGTTATAGGTAGGATATACGATTAAAGATCCGACGATACCAATAAACCCAACGGAAAGAAATAAGGGAATGCTAATCAAGCACGAGTAGTTATAGCAATGCAGATTATTATACCCCTCTATAAGCTACTCTGTGTGTCCGTACTCTTTCAATACAGAATGGAAAGGATTAGTACACTATACACTATACACTCACTATACACTCTCGACACTGTAGTCCAAGATATCGATATTCTTGCCACTTTAAGTATTTCCAGGGAAGGAGTCTGCTTTCCACCCCCCTATATATACTGGGGGACCGGGCCCGCCCGAAGACGCCGATGTATAGGCGATCCCTTTCGAAACGGAGCTGGACCGTATCTGTAGAGGGGCGAATAGCCCCTAGCCCTGAAGATAAATTGCTATACCTGGTCGGAGTTCTCACTTTGTAAATTGGTCCATTTTCGTAGCACATCTGAATACCCCTAGGGAGGTCTACTACAGACGTTAAGTAATATAAATAAATAAATAAATAAATAAATAAATAAATAA
>JBBMOJ010000534.1:0-25645 GCA_038090695.1 Sclerotinia spermophila | reverse complement strand
GAAAACTCCATCACGTGACACTCATCAAGTGACGATTCTGTTGCCGTGGTAACATAAATATAGATATACAATCTATTAAAACAAAATATAAATCACTTTCGGATTCAAATATATCCAATCCAACTCTTATATCCTTGATACAAAAGCAATCAGTATATAATACAACCTCGAAAACCTAATAAAGTCCTACCATAAATCTATTACAAACCAAATATGAATATATATTAATAATATATTAATTATATAATATATATATATAACAATATAATATTATTATTACAATAGGTATTTTATAAATATTATAAAGCAATAAAAACCTATAATATTAAGATTAAATAGACCCCAGGATATACTAGTATTACCAATAATAAGGCAATAGATCGCCTAACTAATAAAGGTATATTCAGTCTTATAAATATTAACATTATTTGAATACCTACAATTAATAGAATCCACTCCAAATTCCATACAAAATATCACTTATCAAAAACATCTTAATAACAATCCACTAATACTAAAACCTTCTCAATCTACAAACTATAGAAATCGAATTACAATATAAAAGAGCTTATACAATTAGAACTCCCTAGAAATATATTATATAAACTATTAATAATAAAAACCAGTTATAACAATTTTACAATCTATTATAAAAGATTCAATTATTTAATAAACAAATAGAAATACTCCTATAGTATTCCAAAAACACTATTTCACTTTTTCGAATATATAATTAATAATTAAATAAAAGCCAATTAATCTCAAATACCTTTATATTTTCAATCTATTAATAATATAATAATATATATTAAAAGGCTTATTGAAAGTCTAAATCTATTTACTCAATTCTTTAATAAATCGGAATTCTATTCCCGGATTTATTCTAACTTTAAATAAACAAATACTAATACATTCTTCAAATCATTAAGGAACTATTCCCTATTTACTATAATCTTTATCTTTCAATCTATATACTTTCCTAACCTTTCAGAATCTCCTATATATTCACCAACCTCCAAACACCAATAATATAACTAATCTCTAACTATCCATTTATACTCCACTACCTTCCCCTTCTCTAAAAGGAATCTATCTTCTATTCTCTATATATACTAAAGAATCAAATCTATCTAAAAATACTAATATACAAATAATCCCCTCCGAAACAGAGCTAGATTATATCTATAAAAAGGCAAACAACCTCTAACCTTGAAAATAAATTGCTATACTTAATTAGAGTTCTCACTTTATAAAATTAGTCCATTTTCATAGCACATCTAAATACCCCTAAGGAGATCTATTATAGATGTTAAGTAATATAAATAAATATTATATAGTAATATATACTTTTGTATTTATTATTTTGTTTTTATACTCATACTTTTTAATCTTTATTATATTATATACTTATGTTGGAAATCACGTATACCACGTGTCACTTGGTGGCACGTGCCCTTAGCTTCCCTCTTTAAATCTCTTCTCTATTATAGAAGTAGCAACTTTACACTATAGTGTAAAGTTGTATCTAGAACACTTTTATATATAATATTATCATATTATACACAACTTGCTGTCTATTTCTGATAACTTATAATAAAAAACAATAAAACTCTTTATTTTAAATTCTATATTATAGTTTTATAAAAAACATTTTAGAAAATAGTATTAAATCTTTTGATCTATAATATTACTAATCAATATTAATATCATTTTATTAATGTTTATTATATGGTTATTATTAATCTAATTAAATATATTTTATTTATTTATTTTAACTTTGGAATTATTAAGACTATAATATATATATATATATATAAAAGAAAACCTATTTTTTCCTTAAAAGAGTAAAACAAAGATGAACAAGCTTCAATATATATTAAAGGTTTTAAAAGAATCTTTTCATTCTAATTAACAAAGAAAAATCATTTTAATTTGATTAAAGGATTTTTTATATAGTAGTTAACTTTTTATTCCACTTCCTTATATTAATGATTTAATTAATTAAATAATCGAATAATTTGGATTCGACTTTTTCCATATTCTATATTATTCTATTAACCCTAGAGCAACTACTATTTATATATATAATATTAATTAAATCTTTTTTCCTAAACAAGGATACTCGTTTCTCTATTCACTCTATTATAATAGATTCAATCATAATTACGAAAGAAAATTCAATATAAATTATTGTATAAATTTTTGAATATATATTATAACATCAATATCCAATTTCGTTATTAATAAATTAGTTAATTCATTAAAAATAAATAAAATTGTTACAAAATAAGATCTATTTATTATTGGATTCTAATAAATAAAATGAAAATATAAGCTCTAAGACGACTTAAAACTTTTAGAATTTTAGAATTAAAGTTTCAATTAGAATATAATATTGGTGTGAATTAGAAGTATATAAAGGAAAGTATATATATAGATTTAAAAGATTAAGAGATGAGAGTATATATAAGAGTTTAAAAGACTTGTTGAAAAAATCTAAAAGGAAAGAAAATTATTTTATAATAAAAGGTTTTATTATCGTATATTATATTATACAGATTGTATTATATAATTATAAGAAAAGTAAAGATTTAATATATATATTTTTAATTTACTTACTTAATCAAATTTTGAATATTTGAAAAACATTTTAATAAATCAGAAAATCAATCAAAAAAATGATTAAACCTGTATTGAATTGAAAAGGTTTGATTGGATATATATAGCTTATTAATATCAATAAAACTATACAAATAATATTCCAATATATAATGAGAATTTGTAAAATTTGATGTAATAATGAAAGGATTGTTTTGTTATATACGGAATCTGCCACCACAGGGCCACTATCTTATTGAATTCTCACTTCACTCCAGTGTTTAGCTCCCTCGTTATCTCCACGATCCCTATTTGCGAGATAAATATATTCGTGATTCTTATTTTCTTGCGTGTCGTCTCTCTCAGATGTATCTTAATTTCGTTGTAGAGAAAGCTTTGTTCCCTAGAATCGCAGAATAAAAAACATATAACTGAATGAATTGTAGTTGCGTATTTCTCAAGACATTCTTTAAGTGAAGTCCTGGGAGCAGAGATGGGAAAGGGTCAAAGGGCAATGGAGTTGCAATTGTATATAGCTCTACTCCGGGGGAAAAGACACTTGATTTTGGTAGCGAGACAAGCATTGATAGGGATTGTGAAAGGAAGAAAATTCGACAAGACGTTGTCTTGATTGAGATTGGATACCATTGCATTTCATTGTATGCTATGAGCAGTATCCGTGCATTCCATAATATCGAAGAGGGTAGAGATGCACCATCCCGTTGTGGAGAGAAGAACGATATTGAGATAGACGATAAAGAATTTGATACAAATTTATAGCTTTCGAATCAGGAACATGCAACAGATCAGGCCTTTAGCATGGTTATATGGAAAAGCTTTCATAGATGGGCTGAGGACGGGTGGGCGGGGGCGATGAGCCTTATGTGGGGTGTGGTAGATGACTTTAGGATGGCTGCGAGATAGATCTTGTGAGGATAGGATATGGGATATTCTATAAAGAGAGATGGAGGATGCAAAAACAGCACCGACTACATGGAGTGTATATAGATGTCTGTGTCATCTACGCCAGTGAGCCTGTGGCATAAGTAAGATCAGAAGAAACCCTAATGTTTATTCAATCTATAACTTGGATCTCAAATGCTGTCGAATCAGTCTATCTTTAATATCAACCTTTTCCGCTCTCCCTCTCTTTTTCTTTCTCTTTTATCCACCATCTCATCTTTTCATCTACTCGTACCCCTATCACTCTCACTCTCATCTCCACTCATCTAATCCTCATTCCATTCAGCTCATTTCCATCCCTTTCCTCATTACCTTCACCTCCCTCTGCCCCGCCATTCTTCTCCCAGGTCCTGAACTTCTCCTCCTGCCCCCTTGAAATAATTTTCAACCAATCCTTCGCCCCCCTAAAAATACCTCCCATTCTCCAACAAGAGATTAGCAAAAGATAATCTCTGCTCAGCCCACTTCTCAACCATATCAAAAAATCCCTTCACCTCCTCCGATCTCTCCTTTGTCAAAACATTACCATCCACTCCATTCTTATTCTCATTCAACTTCACCCCACCTTCACCTTCACCACTCCTCACAACCATCCACTCCCCACTAACTTTTTCACACTCAACAATCACACTCTCCCAAGCGTTCCGATCACCATCCACCCTCTCCTTAAGTCTCTGCGCGATTGACTCCAACCCAGCCAGTACATTAAGATCCCCACTCAATATATCATTCTGAGAATCCCTTTTCTTCTTACCCTCTCGATCAAATATATAATCATTATACTTAAAGTGAGAATGACCCCTCTCCTTTTCAATGGCGTGTAGTCTCTGAGACTTTTTCCTCTGCGCTTGCTTGTGGCTTGCCAAGACCGCTCGAATGTTCGATGATAAATCATCTGCTTCCTTAAAGAGACTTGCACCCCTATCGCCGAGAATTTGTGCTTCAGCCGCCATCATGGTGATATAAGCTCTGCGAAGATGATTGATATTGTGACGTATTTCTCGGACCTGGATACATTCCGCATTCTTGTTCTCTTGCCCGAAGAATTTGATGGAAGACGCACATGTATGGTGATAAGTGCATTGAGTCCAAAGATTTAGGACTTCGCGACCCGAAGAAACCATGGTGAGAAGTTCGTCGGTTAGGTACAAGGTTGAGCGCTCGATTCCTTGTACGTGATAGACCCAGGTATCACGAAAATTGCGATAGGCATCAACGAGTGAAGTCATTGATTCTTGAACCCGGGTAAAGTATGGGATGATGGGTTTAATGGATGCATCTTTGACGGTTTCACGCCTGGACATAGCAAGAACGGTGTTGCGAATGGTCTGTTGACTTTTGAGGAGTGCTGCCATTGAAAGAAGGGATTGAGAGTTGGCGGTATCGTTTTCAGAGGAAGGGGTGAGTGAGATTTCGCGAGCTGTGAAGAGAGATGTATTGAGGGCAGTGGACCACATTGAGAATAGATATTCTTCATCGGCTATATTAATCCAAGTTTGATCTTCTGTTTTGCCTGTATCCGTTGGATTATCATTATTGCCAGTGGAGAAGTTTTTCCAATTTCCTAGCCCAAATAATGTTGGTGTACAAGATCGCACACAACTAATTGGGTTCGATAGACAATTTGTTGTATTTACAATACCCGTAGTCAAAGCTTTCAGTACTATCAAAAGTTGATAAATGAGTATGGAAAAATCTAGGATATGAGTAAATAATGATGAGAAGAAAAAGCAGATGATCAATAGAAATGTATATTTGATCCAATATGAATTGACCGCCTTCCTCTTTATAAATAAAAGAGGGAATTGAAGAATTCCGGGGAGGAATATACAAATGATGGATATGATTTGGGTAATGATGTATGTAGCGATAGTATCTGGAATGGAGAACCATGACTTGTTGGTAGTAGGATTGGAGGGATCGATGGTATTGTTTGTGCTGCTGGTGATGGTGGTTGTTGAAGTAAAGAGGGAATCGGGTTTTCGAGAAAAATAAGCATTCAAGGCATCAATCTCGTTGTCAATAGTTGAGATTGGTGGTTGACGTTCTCCCCTTGATGCCATGATTGAAGACTACCTATATGAATTGGCGAAGTAGGTAGTAGAAGAAGAAAGGAGCAAAAAGATGAAGAGGTGATGAATATTGATAGAGTTATCTTTTGGAGAGTAATATACAGATTCTGTATTTCTCAAGTGGGAAACAATAAAGCTATTTATATTAACATGTAATACCAGAGAACCCAGAATATTTGATGAACATATCGATTGACTTAGACAACACTAGAACAGAATCGAAAATCCGAAACGGAGAAACAAAGAAAATGAGAAAAAGCGAAGAAGAGACAAAGAAAAAGTTGGCCCCTTTTTGTTTGATAACGACCTTGGTAGCTATCTCAACATTTATATGTTTTCTTCCCCCTATTAATCATTCATTCAACGATATCATTCTTACTTATAAACTATCGTCCGGCATTGAAAAAGCTCAGAGTCATCTATTCAGATATGATGCCAGACGAAGATACCGTTCCTAAGTTCGTGGATTGTAGCAGTGTTTGTGTTCCCAATTATTTCAATCTTCATATTCCAGTCAACTCGAATGGCACAATCATCAGAAATGCTTACCGACACTATTCCCGAATTCTTCATCCCGATAAATATCATCGTCTCTACGAACGACACCCTCCGCCAAATCCTCCAAAATACCTCTCAACCATTCTACCCACCTCTTGGCTACCATACCTCCCTGTTCGCCCGAACACTATGACGGGTCTGCAAAAAGAACATTGGCGTCATGCATTGAGTTTAATTCAAAGAGCATATGCTGAGCTCTACCCTGTAGGCGGTGAAGCACATCTGGCATACTGGCTACACTGTGGTATAACTCACATTCATGAGGAATTTTACAAAACTAAGAGAGATAAAGTGATTCATGGAATGGGTAGAAAGCCTTGGTTTTGGGAGTATGAAGTTGAGCTTGGAAGCGGAGGGGAACAGTTTGTCAACTATGCTCATTTTCTTCTTGATAATGGAGAGTGCAAGATTTTGGGAACGAGAAACCTCACCGATTGGTTGTGGGGAGTTTGTGAAAGATGGAGGGAAGCCAGGGGCTACGGTCCAAAGAATGGAGAGTGGCTTGCCTTCAAAGAAGGTCAAGTGTGGCCGGGGAGGGGACTATATGGAGATGTTGGTGAAAACTGTAATGGGAAGGTCTGGTGGGTCTGGATTCCAGGTGGTGAGTTCTTGAGTGGTTGGGAGACCATCGACGAAGATTATCATGAGCATTGGGCTCGCGAGGCTAGGCCATACACGGGAATGCTGCCTTTAGAACCAACTGTCAATTCATTCGAACCGAAGCTGGGCGGAATTGGTATCAGTACGAATACGAACACAAACGACAACATTTTGTGGTCAGAGAGAAGAAGCGAAACCGATTTGAGATTATTGACAGCCGGAGATGCCGAATGGGAAGCCGCAATCGGAATGCATGTCAAACAGACAGGAGTTCTATTGTTGATCGCTATTTGCGGCTTGTTCTTGATTTGGGCTTTATGGAGAGTTCTCAAATTGGTTTGGAGAATGATTGGATATTTATTGATGGAATGCCCAATGAAATTGCAAGAAATGGAAATGACAGATAGACATATCAACATGTCTATACCCGAAAATGGTGCTCCTACATACGCTGTACATGCTGCACCAAAAGATGAGGTTCATGTCACGGATTCGCCTTCAGATTACTCAGAGTCTGGTCGTATGGAAGATGCTTAGTGGGCATTGAAGGATAACTTTGATGGTATAGGTGGTGTTGGTGGTGTTGATAGTGGTGAGGATTTGAAGATGGATAAGTAAATGATTAATTAGAGTTCTACAATCCCTTGCGGAACTAGATGCTGGACTTATTCGATGGAGAAATTGGCATATAGAGAATAATATATAAAACCCAAAAGCTACTTTCCGTGCAAATTGATAGTGTTTATAATATTCAGGCTATTGCTCTTATGCAACTCCTTCTCCGAGTACCATTCGCTGCTTCATTTGTGGTTGAGATGTCTGTGACAACCTTTTACATCATATTGACCAAAACCAATTGCAAATTTCTTGGCACAACTCATATCAATACAGATACTCGGAGATTCCTTATTGATATCAATCGTGTAGAAAGATTCGTCAGTTTCGATCACCTCGTCAACTCTCTCTTGTTGGCTGCATGTTGTGGTGTTTCCGTTGGTCAAAAAGCCCTCTAATCATTGATGAATACCGACTGGATTGGTGGAGAAATCGTCAACTGTCTTTGGCAGAAGTCTGCAAAGAAACTAGTCGAAATTTAATTGTGTGCCGATAGTCTTTACTTCATATTCACTCAGCTGCTGAGTGTAAGGCCGGCCATCTTTGAAAAGTACAACTGCCTCCACCCTTGTGTTTGTTCCTTCTTTGAGTGTTTGGCAGATCGATGTTTTCTTTTTCTGCATTTGTAGAATCTCTTCTTATATGAACGAATGATTGCGACGATGAGATGAATTGTTTCAAGAGTTGTTTTCGGGGAAGTTGTTATGGGAGCAGTGGTCGTACTCGTACTAGTAACTAGGTGGTTTTAATAATCATTATAGAAATGAAATAATTTCAGCCTCGGTATATTTTCCTCTATATCCATATGTCGGTATATATACCGAGGCCGATAACGATCATTTTGCTATTATACTAAAAATAGATTTCTGTCTGAGTTAAAATCATATTTAGTATTTGGTAGTGTATTTATAGTGAAATATATCACTTATTATTGTATTGTATTTGTGATATAATATCTCTTCCTTTTAGATTTTATATAAACTATAATCTTATTACTTTATAAATATTCAAATTTCTTTTATTCTTTTTAGTTTATATAACTTATTCTTACTTCTACACTTATTATAAATAAATATTCAGTTCAATTATTTTTATATAAATAATCAATTGAATAATAGTATATTTATAAATACAATATTGAAAATATGAAATAATTACTTTTCTCTAAATTCAATATCGATATTGGAATTAGAATTATTAATAAATACTTCAAAGTATAAGGACTCACTCGAAAATCTAGAATTAATTATAATAATTTTATTATTTGATAATAAAAAAATGGAAATAGTGTTTAAAACTCAAAAGTATAATATACCTATAGATTATATTATAAAAATATACAAATCATTTGGTCTATATAAAAGACCTATATTTAAAGAACAATATAAATAAGATCAATAACTTTTTCATATTTTAAAAAATAATATACAATTAGATTATATATAAGATTATAGTAGCATTTTATTATATATCTATTTTTATAAAAAGGGGAATTTATTTTATAATATAATATTATTTATTTATTTCGAATTAGAAAGTATTCTTATATTAATATTTTATATTTGTTTTAGAAATACACTTTATTATATATTTCGAATAATAAACTCTTAAAATATTTAAAAATACAAAAAATGATTTCAATTAATATAAAGAAAATACCGAATACCTGGTCCGAATTCTATTTGGTTTATTGATAGATATAATAAATTAGTTTATATTAAAATCATTTAAAGATAAGTATATAGAATTATTAAATGGAGGAGAGAAAATAGATTCTTTTTTACATCTAATAAGTTTAGATTTCTTTAAATAATATAATAATATAATATTTCTAATATACTTTTTATAATAATATTAAATTTTATGGATATTTTGATAGTAATAATAATGAGTGTAAATAAACAGTTAATATTAAAATAATTTAGTATTTTCTTTGATTAATAAATATTATCTCTATAATATATAAAAATATATATTATAAAGACTATAAAAGTAATAATTTATATTCAATTAAGAATTCATATAATTCATAGATTCCCTGCTTCCTATTTTTACAGAATAGTAATTATATATATTTTTCCTATAATATTATTTGATAAAGAGGTATAGTATAAAGGGATTTATAAATTGGATTTTGATTGAAGTAAATCATTTATTTATTTATTTATTTATAGTAATTAACGTCTAATATCTGACCTCCCTAGGGGTATTCTAGACATACTAATAAGCGGGCCTATAAAGCACTAGTGCTTCAGCCATTTATAGTAATATAATAATAGCTAATCGAAAGCTTATTGTTCTCAGTATTCCTCCACTCAGTTCTATATATAATAGTCCAGCAGCTATCTTGTTTTTAGTTATTATCTAAACCTATAAGTCTAGCTATTATATATTACTCAAATATCAGTAAATATAAGAAGTAATTATAACTGATCAAAAGAGTATTTATAGTATATACTAGAAAATAAGTTTTGACCCACTATAATAAGAATAGCAAGCCCTATATATATGAAAAATTTTCATTACCTATCCCGATCAAACGAAAGAAAAGTGGATCGATCTATATAAGAACAGATATCCGGAAAAAGTATGAATATATCAAATAAAAGTGAAAAACGATATCGAGGCGCTGGCGAATTGTAAATAGATCTATCTCCTTCAAAAACCCTGTTGTCCATTCAATTTTCTATTCAACTAGATTGATTCAATTCTTTTAATTCTTATTAATTGTAATCTATAAGTGTTTGAAATACTTATAATATTCTATATAGTATAAATATCTTCTTTGAATCGGAAACTTCTAAAGGGTATTTAATAGATAGGCTATTTGCGATTTGTGTATTTAATTCGATAGATATTCTTTAAGATAGATTTATTATATGCTTCGCTATTGGTTGTTATTGTTGTTTATATCATTCAAAGCCTTACTGATTTTAATCCTTCATCTGCTTCGAGATAGATCTTTATTGTATGAATTCTATTAGCTCTAGGAAGAATAGTGATATAGAATTAGAGATTTATAAAGCCTTCTCCTATACTCTCCACTATCTCCCAGATTCGTAGCCGGCATTATGTATAGGTAGGACTTCGTCTTCGCCGACCAAGTAAATCATTTATAAATATTAGTATAAAGGATTATATATAATATATTGATATAATTATTGATATAATAAAAAAAAGAATATTTCTAGTATATTATATAATTCTAATTCTAATATTCCTAATTAAATTAGAATTGTTTTTAGGATTGATTACACCTAAATAAGTAATATTAAGATTTACCCTCTATAAATAATTAGTTCCTGATATTTATTTATTAATTATTTAAGGTTTTTTATTTGAAGAAAAAATAAGGAGATTGGGATAGTAAAAGGATTTTTGTAAAAGCTTGAAGATTTGTTTTGATTTTTTCAATAATCTAGTATTTAAAACTTTTATATCTATATTTCTTTAAGTATTATTAAAATAATTTTATAAAGTATATAAGCAAAAGAATATTATAGAGGTATTCAAAAAATAATAAGTGAATCTTTTTTTTAAAAAATATATAATTTTCTCTAATAGATTTAAGTAGATTATTTGTTATAATTATTATATCAAATATAAATATAGGTAGTTTATAATTAGATATAATTAAATTTATAATATATCTTATATATTTAATATAAAGGTAATTGATATTTATTTATTTATCTATTTATTTTATTTATTTATATTGCTTAACATCTATAATAAACCTGCCTAGGGGTATTCAAATATACTACAAAAATGAATTAATCTACAAAATGAGAATTCTGATTAAGTATAGTAATTTATTTTTAAGGCTAGGGGTTGTTCGTTTTTTTATAAATATAATCCGATTTTGTTTTAAAAGGGATTGTTTGTATATTAGTATTTTTGGGTAGGCCTGGTCCTTTAATATATATATAAAAATAAAAGCAATTTCCTTTTAAAAAAGGGGAAGATAATAGGGTATAAATAAGCAATTAAAGATTAATAAATATATAAAAAACCCTGAAAGATTAGGAGAGTATATAGATTGAAAAGTAAAAGTTATAATAAATAGAAAGCAATTTCTTAGCGATTCGAAGGATATATTAATATTTGTTTATTTAAAGCTAGGGTAGATCTGGGAATAGAATTCCGATTTATCGAAAAATTGGGTAAATAGATCTAGGCTTTTAATAAGCCCTTTAATATATATTATTATATTATTAATAGATTGAAAGTATAAAGGCGCCTAAGACTAACCGGTTTTTGTTTAGTTGTTGATTATATATTCGAAGAAATGGAATAATACTTTTAGAATATTATAAAAGTATTTCTACTTGTTTATTAAATAATTGAACCTTTTATAATAAACTACGAAATTACTATAACCAGTTTTCATTACTAATAGTTTATATAATATATTTCTAGAGAGTTCTAATTGTATAAGCTCTTTTGTATTATAATTCGATTCCTATAGCTTATAGATTAAGGAGATCTTAATACTAACGGATCATTATCAAACTGTCTTCAATAAACAATATTTTATATGGAACTTAAAATGAATCCTATTGATTATAGGTACTCGAGTAATATCAGTATTTATAGGGCCAAATATGCTTTTGTTAGCTAGGCGGTTTGCCGCCTTATTGCTAGCGATACTAATATATCCTGAAACCTATTTAATCTTGATATTATAGGTTTTCATTACTTTATAGTATTTAGAAAATGCTTATTATAATAACGCTATTGTATTACTGTATATATATTATATAACCGATGTATTATTGATATATATTTATATTTGGTCTGTAATAGGCTTGTAACGGGACTTTATTAGATTTTTGAGGTTGCGTTATACACCGATCGTCTTTATATTAAAGATATAGGAGTTGGATTGAATATACTTGAATCCAAAGGCAATCTATATTTTGTTTTGATAAATTGTATATTTATATTCTATATTTCATTTATCTTTTTTGTTTTTCTTTGATTTATTAAAAAAAATAGTATAATTATTAAAGGGAAGGTTATTCTATTACTTATTGAAAGTTTTAATAGTATCTTTCTTTTTTAATCTTTTTATAGGGTTATTATAATACTCTAATGAAAAATGTGATTAAAATAATTTCGGTTATTATATAATAAAAATGATTATTCCAAGCTATTGAATCTTAATAATTAGTTCTTATATTATATCAGCCCTTCTACCTTTTATATATATCGATGGTTTTAGATATTTAACTAATAAATATTATATATCAATTATCTAAAAACGAAGTGTAAAACGAAATTTTGTTTATTTAAATACAATTTCGTTTAATAATAAACTGGCTTCAGTTAAAAGGATTGTAATCGATATTATTTAATAAATTGGGAGTGCTCTATATATAACCGAATTGATTATTATATTAATATATTGATAATAGCCTTTAATATTAATATTTATAAGAGACCCAATCCAATCGAGTCCCACTTTGTATTAGCTATTATACTATATTTCTATTCTATAAAGAGTTATAGGGAGTATATAGATAATAATAATCTTTTGCAAATAAAATACTAATAGACTATATATTATCTGTGCTATTAATTTAATATATAAGACTACTTTTATAACTTTAATAAATCGAATTTTTATATATTAAAGGAAAAAAAGATATCGATCGAAAAAGATACCGAGTTACCTTAAAATGGATTAGGTATTGGAGTTTGTAATTATCAGAATTAATAATATAATAAAGTCTCTACAAATAACTAATAATAGATTTATAATATTATATCGCTTAGTTATATATAAGAATTCGAATTTCTTTAGAGCAAAGAAGACTTTATTTTTATTGCCCTTTTAAATAATCTATTGTATCTTTTTTGAAAGGACTTTAATATTTATTAATAGATCTTTGAATATATAATATATTGCTATATTATTAGTATAGTTAAAGCGATACTTAGTATTTTGATTAAGAAGTTTAATGAGGTATAGTATATATAGGATCGGGGATAGAGAGGATCCCTATAGTATTCTGCAAGCTATTGGAAACTTATTAGTTGTAGTACCCTTGAGCTTGATTTTAACTTTTTGGTTTGAAAGAAAAGAGTTAATTAGTTGGAGGAGTATTATTGATTAGTTCTACTTTATTATTTGATTTATAAGGTATTATTTAAGTATTGTATTATAAGCTTTCTGAATATTTATAGTAATGAGTATTATTATATTCCCTATTATAAAAGTAAGCTTTATATTATAGATAAATATTACTGTAAGATCAATACCTGCTTGTTTAAGTAACACTTTGTAATATTGTAGGCTGATTATATTAAACTTTATAGCTATCTATAAGATTTGGTTAGTAATATATTTCTCAAAGCTTTTATTGATATATAATATAAGGGCGATCAGTTATTACAACTTTAGGGATGATTTGTTTTTTTAATTTATTTTAAGTAATATAACAATTTCAGCTAGCTTTCATTTTATAGAATAGTAATTGAATACTAAATAGAATTTAAAGATTTTATGAATTACTTTTTTTATATTTCTTTAATAGGCTTTTAGAAGATATATTATAACCCAATCGATATTAGGAGATATATATTTAACTCCAATAGTATACTTTTTTATTTTTTCTATAATGATTATTCTTTTTTATAGAAAAGTAGTAGGGCCCCTATATTGAGCTAATAAGTCAATTGATAGATTGTTATTAGCTTTGAATTGGTTAAGGATAGTTGAGAAAAAGGTTTTTATTTTCGTTTTTGTTTCAATAATAATATACTTATTGATTATTAAAGAAAAAACTTTAAATAAATTTTTAGAAATAAGTTTATATTAGCCTATTACCTTATATAACTCCTTATCGTTTGTAATATTATTAAGTCTTATTGTTCAATAAGCTTATTTAACTTTTCGGATTATTTATTATAGATTTTGATATATATTTATTATAAGTTCGAGGTTGCTATTCTATTAGACCTTATAATATACTAAATATACCTCTTTATATTCATCAATCCACCAAAATGAAGCTTTTATTAAACCCTAATTAGAGCTCCCAATAATACAAATAGAATTATTAAGAACCTTTATTAGCTTGTTTATATATTGTTTGATATCTATTATTATTTGGATTTCAATAATCCCTAAATAAACCAAACAATTTGTTATTAATCCATTTAATCTAAATAAATCCAATTCCTTTATTCAGTAATAAAATTGATTTAGAATTGTAATATCTCTAATTCCCAAAGTAATAATTTATATAATATAATCGGACCTATAATAAAACTTATCACAAATCTTTATATATACAAAAGGAATATTGAAAAAAATTAAATCGAGAATATATTCCTGGATATATATCAATACTCCAGAAATGCTTATAAAGTATATTCCTTAGGCATTCGATTAGCCGGCTAGGGTTATACTTTGATTTGCTAATAAAATACTAGACTTTCATAATTTGTTTTTAATATTGAAATCCCTATTTATAATTATTCAAATATTTCGCTCAAATTGTATTACATAATCCATTACCATCAAATCAAAAGAAACTTAATAAACATTGAAAATCGAATAACCATTTACCCTAATCCATACTAAATTTCTACTTTCTAAACTTTCCATTTATTAAACAACAAAATCAGCCTTTTTTCGAATATATATAATTATTTGTAGGCCTGTTTTCCTTTTTTTAAAAACCTATCGTTCCGCCTAGTAATCTACCGATTGATATCTATTATATATTATATGATTTTGAATTATATTATTCAAATATAATTGGGGTTTTTATATATAGATTACATTTGTTAAGGCCTTAAAAACTAATTGGAGTAGAATAATATAGATTGAATAACCCCTATCAATATTAGTTTATACAATTATAAGCCCCCTATTCCTGGGTGTATATATATTGGTTGTACTATTTATAAGGAGGAAATGGATATAGGGTTATTTGATCTAAATAATTCATAAGCTACTATTTCTATATTTATAAATCTAAAAACCTTATTAGTTAAAACTAGCTTGTTGAAGTTTTTTTGGAAAGTGTTATATTGTAGTCTCTCTAATAAAGCAATTATAAAACTAAACTAGTCTAAACTCTAGCTATATTAATACTTTTTGCTCTTTATATTATCTGTATTCTTATAAATAGTAATTCTAGCTTCTAGAATAGAAACTACAAATACAATTACCTACAGGGAGAAAGTAGATATTAATAATTAGCAATTACTTATTAGTGTTGGCTGGTGTAAATCCTAATATATTCTAATAGTTTTTCTTTTTTATTAGATTAAAATAACAACCCTTTTATTGTATACTTTAAAAATAGTAAAACAATTGAAATATTCTAATTTAAAAGGGTTTAAATAATTAATACATTATACAGTACCAATATATTATTAATATATAGATTCCTTTATATATTTATCGATCTTCTTATTACAAATAAAATAGTATATCTTTTTATAGCAAATATAAAAATTGTAATACCCTTAATATCTATTACTATATAATTACAATCCCTTTAATTTATTTAAAAGTATTGAAAACAAACTATTATTAAAAAACCTAAATTACAAAATAGAAACTTTGAATCCAATAATCCATATTGCTCTATATATAATTAAATTGATACTATAACAAAATAACCAATATACCACTAACTCCTGACCAATTTATACAACAATTTCTTCTTTAATAAATTCCTTAAAAAAAAGAACAAAAGCATTTTCGATTTGATAGAAATCATAGAATACCATAAACATTATAT
Source organism: Sclerotinia spermophila (assembly GCA_038090695.1). Classification (NCBI taxonomy): domain Eukaryota; kingdom Fungi; phylum Ascomycota; class Leotiomycetes; order Helotiales; family Sclerotiniaceae; genus Sclerotinia; species Sclerotinia spermophila. Next base: position 9,477 of record JBBMOJ010000534.1, on the reverse strand, counting down.
ACATATACCAGATTTTGAAAAAGCAAATCCCAAATCCTCTTATTGCCTTTCTAATCCAATTAGTATTTTCAGGTTTCAATAAGTTAATACAAATAGCAGCCGTATTATATTATAGCAACCACCCAATATTATTCTTTTATAAATAAAAAACTTTTCTAAAGATTAATTCTAATATTACATTTTTTATTTTCAATTGAAGGAGGATAGAGCTAGTTTCTTTATAGCGGGTTTCCTCGCTTATTATATTTAGAATTATTCTATTAATACATTCCTAATCCTTTTTGTTTTTCCTTGTTTTTAAATAGATTGTTTTCGATTCTTTAAAAGGAAAGATATAAGTAATACCAAATTGATTAATAGATTTAGATATTTAAAGTACTAAAAGCTTTTTTGTTATCTCTAAATAGAATATCTTTAAAATACTTAATATTACTAATAGCACATTACTATATCGATTATTATATACCAATCCCAGAAGTATTATCAATATAGTATTTTTGATTTCTATAATATATTGATATCAATATCAATTCCCTTTATTATTATTTGCAAATCAATTTACAAAGATTACAAAAGTTTTATCCATCTATTATATATTTCTTTTAATCTTATTAATTCTTTTGAATTATATTTTGATTATAGTAAATATAAAACCTATTATTAATTCCTTAAACGATTGAGAAATATTTAAAATCCTTAGAGCAATTAGAATAGTATAATCCAAAAGGTTTTCAGTATTATATATATATATCAATAGTGATATAACAGTGGGAAGGCTTCTAAAAGTAATTGTTTTTGTAATATAGATTTTCGATTTCAATATCTTTTTCTAATAATCCATTGAATATTGTTGCAATCGATTTATAATAAGATGATATATTGATATTTTTGTATGGCTATGGAAGAAACTGTTATAGAAAGCCCCGAAGGTAATTGATATATAATATAACTAAAGATATTTTTTAAAAATATTGAAAGAACTAATTAATAATAGAGTTCAAATATATATCAATAATATATTATTATATAGGGAATATATAGAAATATCTCAATTGTTTTGTAATAGATTTTTTATAAATATTATAAAGTAATAAAATAATATAATATCAATATTGTATAATTTATTACTTATATAGATATCAAAAACAAGAAAATAGATTATTTAGTTAAGTTGAATACCCTACTTTCGGACCACCCCTCTTTTGAACCACTATTTAACACCAAAAATAGTCATTTTCACCTATTAATAGCTCTATTAATATCGAAGATATCTCAATGAAATTTTATATATAGATTTATTATATAGTTAATAGATTATATAAAAACCTTCAGGATTTTATATTGAATTTTGATTAAAAGATTAAAAGAATAATAATCAGAATTTTCATTTTTAGGTTTTAGTAGAAAATCATATTGTTTGTTTCGAGAAGGATATAGATAATATAGTATCCACTTCATATATACGATAGCGAGTCCTAATTGTTATATATTATATTCTGTCTCTAAAGAGTTAGCTATTGAAGTGGCAATCCATATATATGAATTACTACGAGACTAGCGCCTTCGCATTCGCTTAGTAGGTTACTAAGCCTAAGTATATAACTTAAGGTCATTTGTTATTTATTTATTTATTTATATTACTTAACGTCTATAGTGGACCTCCCTAGGGATATTCAGATATACTACGAAAATGGATTAATTTACAAAATGAGAACTCCAACTAGGTATAATAATTTATTTTTAAGGTTAGGAGCTATTCGCTTTTTTATAAGTACAGTCTAACTTCGTTTTAGAGGGGATTGTTTGTATATCAATATCTTCGAATAGAGTCTGATTCTCCTGTATATATATAAAAATAAAAAGCAAATTCCTTTTAGAGAAGGGGAAGGTAATAGAATATAACGGATAATTAGAGTTCAATTGTATTAACATGGTTTAACAATAGGTCGGCCATATCAATGGATCGGCTATTTTTACCTCGAATTATTATTCTAAAACTATATTATTCAACAATAATTAAATCAATTAATTGAAATTATAAAGATTCTAATAATCTAGAATCTATTGTATTATTTTAATAAGTCCTTATATTATACCCTATCTTTCTATACTTATTATAATATCAATTAGAAGATACTTCCCTATTAGAATTCCTTCCTTTTTGATATTTGTTATATTGAATCTAAATATCAACCTTTTGATGAGATAATATATTAAGAGTTTTTTATTTGGTAAATACTTCTCCTTGATATATTTAAGTTTTTTTCACACATCAACATTTACTTAATACCTCATTTGCTTTCCAAAGTATACAAATCTCAATATTCAAAAGTATATTCTTATAAGCCAATCTCTTTACATCTTTAGCTAGAATTAATATAATCTCAAATATAGGTATAGGGAAGTTTACTTAATAACAAGTTATTTGAGATTTAATTGATATTAATTAAGAAAGAGTTTCTATTAGATTACAAAAAGTTTAAAAGATTTATTAATCTAAATCGAAAGAGGGGGGAGTAAATATACAAATTTGAATATTTAATTTTGAGAATATAGCTTTAGGATTAAATAATATTAAACTTGTTTCTCAAAACCCTGATTTCATATTCTGAAGGGTGATTAATTCTTGATATATAGTTTTGAAAACTAAAAAGAATTCAATTTTCGAAATATGATTAATATGTGCTTTGATAAATCTATTAATTTGATTACTATATAAATATTTCAGGTTATTAAAACAGTCAATATCAAATAGCTGAATTAAATGATTTGAATATAATAGTAAGTATAAATATATAATATCGTTCTCTTCACAGTATACTTGAAAAGCTTTTGATTTGTAGCTTTTATACCCATCGAATATCAATATTCGATATTTGCGTTTTCTTCGATTCTTAATATACTTATCGAAATATTTCAATTATTCTAAACCTATCTCATTGTTTGTTTATCTATTAGATATAAATTTAATAATCCAATCCACAGGGAAATCGGTTTTGGTATACTAATTGGAAAGATAAACCTATCCTTGAATTACTAGAAATAGGGATATAGTTTCACTCTCTCTATTACCACATATAATTACTATAGTCTATTTTCTATTACCTAATTATATTACCTTACTTCTATTATTTTGTTTAATACTAGTTATTATTATTCCAAGGTATATTATACCTATCATAAAACCTATTTCATTGAAGTTATAAAAATCATAATCGAGAATACTATATTTCACTTATATATTCAAAACTAATCAAAACTACTTCTTAATAAGTTTAGAATCTTTATAGAGAGTCTTTTGAAAGTTATAAATATAACTAAAATATATCTTTAATTCAATTCGATATTTTATAAATCGATATACCCAAAGATTCCCAATACACTTTACACCCTTCAATTTAAGAATATAATTCGCTATATCTTTCATTATTCTAAGTTTAAATAAAAATCCTTTATCATCTATATCAAATATATATTGAATAAGTATTTCCTCTTCCAATTCAATTAAATTATAACTTTTTGATTGACTCTTAACTATATTAGATTTATTTTGAATTCTATTATTCAATATAGATCAAGATATATAATAAAGCTAAACTGCCTTTCGAATTATTAATTTTTTGTTTAATTCAATAGTTTGAATAACTAAGATTATATATACTTCTTTGAAATGAATTTCCATAATTAATTATAAAGAAAACGTATATTGAATATAGAATAATAATTCAAGGTAAAAATAGCCGATCCATTGATATAGCTGACCCACTGTTAAATCACGTTATTAGTATTTAGGGGTTAATGAGTATATAGAAAACCCTAAAAGGTTAGGAAAGGTGTATACAGATTAAGGAGTAAAAATTGTAGGGGATAAAAAGCAATCTTCTAACAATTCGATAAATTTATTAGTTATTATTTATTTAAAGCTAGGGCAAATCCAAAAATAGAATCCCAATCTATTGAAAAGTTGGATAAATAGGCCCAGACTCTTGATAAGCTTTTTAATATATATTATTATATTATTAGTGTATTGAAGGTATAAAGGTGCCTAAGGCTAGTCGGCTTTTAATCAATCATTAATTAAATATTCGAAGAAATGAAATAGTACTTTTGGGCTACTACAAAAGTATTTCTACTTGTTTATTAAATAATTGAATCTTTTATAGTAAACTACAAAATCGCTATAGCTGGTTTTCATCACTAATAGTTTATATAATATATTTCTAAGAAGTCCTAATTGTATAAACTCTTTTGTATTATAATTCGATTTTTATAACTTATAAATCGAAAAGATCTTGATACTAACAAACCACTATTAAAGTACCTCCACCGAGCGATATTTTATACGGAATTTAAAACAAATATTATTGATTATAGATAATTGAATAATATCAATATCCATAAGATTGAAAACACCTCTATTAACTAAACAATCTACCACTTGGTTATTAGCAATATCGATATAGCCTAAGGCCTACTTAATCTTGATATTATAGGTTTTTATTACTTTATAATATTTATAGAATACTTATTGTAATGATGTTATTGTATTGCTGTATATATATTATATGATTGATATATTATTGATATATATTTATATCCGATTTGTAATAGGTTTATAATAGGACTTTTTTTTTTTACAACTCCCTAGAAATGTATTAAATAGACTACTAGTGATGAAAACCGGCTATAGCGATTTCGTAGCCTATTATAAAAGGTTCAACTATTTAATAAATAAGCGGGAGTGCTTTTACAATAACCCAAAAGTATTATTCTACTTTTTCGAATATTTAATTAATAATCGATTGAGAGCCGATTAGCTTCAGATACTTTTATATTTTCAATCTGTTAATAATATAATAATATATATTAGAAAGCTTATTAAAAGCCCGGGCTTATTTATCTAATTTTTCAATAGATTGGGATTCTATTCCCGAATTTACTTTAGCTTTGAGTAAATAATAGTTAGTAAATCCTTCGAATTATTAAGAAACTATTCCCTTTCTATTATAATTTTTATTCTTTAATCTATATATCTTTCTAATTTTTCAAAATCTTTTATATATTTATTAATCCTTAAGTACTAATAATATAGCTAACTTCTAGCTATTTACTTATACCCCACTATCTTCCTTTTCTCTAAAAAAAATCTACTTTCTATTTCCTTATATATATTAAGGGATTGGGCCTGCCTAAAGATATTAATATATAGGTGATCCCTTTCGAGATGGAACTGGACTGTATCTATAAAGGGGTGAATAGCCTTTAGCCTTGAAGATAAATTACTATACCTGATTGGAGTTCTCATTTTATAAATTACTTCATTTTTGTAGCATATCTGAATACCCCTAGGGAGGTCTACTATAGATGTTAAGTAATATAAATAAATAAATATAATAGGACTTTATTAGATTTTCGAAACTATATTATATATTAATTGTCTTTATATTAAAGATATAAGAATTAGTTTATATATACCTGAATCTGTAAGCGATCTATATTTTGTTCTAGTAGATTATATATCCATATCCTATACCTCACTTTTTTTTCTAATTTATTTCTAATCTATTAGAGAAGATAATATAATCATTAGAAGGGAGTTTATTGTATTACTTATTGAAAACCTTAATAATAATAAAAAATTTGATTTTTGTTATAGAATTAGTATAGTACCCTAATAAATAATAGGATTAGAGTAGTTTCAATTATTATATAGTAATAATAATTATTCTAAATTATTGGATTTTAATAATCAGTTCTTGTACTATATCTACCCCTCTATCTTTTGTTTGTATTGATAGCTCTAGGTATTCAACTAATAGATATTGTGTGTTGATTATTTAAAAATAGAGTATAAAGTATAATTTCGTTTGTTCAAATATAACTTTACCCAATAATAGGCTAGTTTTGGCTAGAAGGGCTAATAATCAGTATTATTTAATAAATTAGAAATACTTTATATATAGCTGAATTAATTATTGTATTAATATATTAGTAGTAGTTTTTAATATCAATATTTATAGAAGGGTTGGTCCAACTGAATCCTGTTTTATATTAATTATTATATTATATTTCTGTTTTATAGACAATTACAAAGAGTATATAGATAATAATAACTTTTTATAAATAGAATGTTGATAGATTATATATTATTTATATTATCAATCTAATATATAAGGCTACTTTTATAATTTTAGTAAATCAAATCTTGATATATTAAAGAAAAGATAGATATCGGTTGAAAAAGATACCGAGTTATTTCAAAGTAGATTGAGTGTTAGAGTTTGTAGTTATCGATATTAATAAGATAATAAAATCCCTATAAATAATTAGTAGTAAATTAGTAATATTATATTACTTAGTTATATATAGAAGTTTGAATTCCTCTAGACTAAAGAATACTTTATTTCTATTATTCTATTAAATAATTTACTATATCTTTTTTTGAAGGATTTTAATATTTATTGATAGATTTCTAGATATATAATATATTATTATATTATTAATATAATTAATATAATATTTAGTATTTTAATTAAGGAGTTTAATAAGATATGCTATATATAAAATTAGGGATAAAGGGAATCCCTATAATATTCTATAAACTACCGGAAAGTTATTTATTATAGTATTCTCAAATCTGATTTTAATTTTTCGATTTATAAAAAAGGAGTTGATTAATTAAAGAAATAATATTGGTTAATTTTGTTTTATTATTTAGTTTATAGAATATTATTTGAATAATATATTATAGGTTTTCTGAATATTTATAATAACAAATAATATTATATTCCTTATTATAAGATTAATATTTATTTGTTTGAATAATACTCTATAATACTACAAGCTAATTATATTAAATCTTATAATTTTCTATAAAATCTAATTAGTAATATATTTCTCAAGGCCCTTATTTATATATAATATAAGAGTAATTAGCTACTATGATTTTGGAAATAATCAATCTTTCTTATCTATTTTAAACAATATAATAACCTCTGTCAATTTCCATTTTATAGGGTAGTAATTAATACTAAATAGAATACAAAGATTTTATAAATCAATCTTTTAATATCTTTCTAATAATCTTTTAAAAAATGTATTATAATCCAATTGATATTGGGAGATATATATTTAACCCCAATAATATACTTCTCTATTTCTTCTATAATAATTATCCTTTTCCATAAAAAAATAATAGGATCTTTATAATAAACTAATAAATCAATTAATAGATTATTATCAACTTTGAACCAGTTAAAAACAATTAAAAATAAAACCTTTACTTTTGTTTTCATTTTGATAATAATATATTTATCAATTATTAAAAGAAGGGTTTTGAATAAACTTTTGGAAATAAGTTTATACTAGCCTATTACCTTATATAGCTTTTTATTATTTGTAATATTATTAAACCTTATTGTTTAATAAGCTTATTTAATTTTTCGAAATACTTATTATAAATTTTTACAGGTATCTAATATAAACTTAGAATCGCTACCCCATCAGACCATATAATATACTAAATATACCTCCTTATATTTATCAATCCACCAAAATAAAACCTTTACCGAACTCTGGTTAGAACTTCTAATAATACAAATAGAATTATCAAAAATCCTCACCAACTCGTCTATATATCGCTTGATATTTATTATCGTTTGGATTTTAGTAGTTTTTAAATAAACTAAATGATTGGTTATTAGTTTATTCAATTTAAATAAATCCAATTCCCTTATTCAATAATAATATTGATCTAAATCCGTTGTACCTCTGATTCCTAGAGTAGTAACCTATATAATATAATTGGATCTATAATAGAGTTTGTTATAGATTTTTGTATATATAAATAGGATATTAGAGAAGATTAAATTAAGGATATTATAAGGACTAAGTATAGTAATAAATCAACTAGTTATCTTTTATATAAGACTTTTCATTACCCTTTTAAAACTATAGAAACTCTACAATTTATATTCTTATACCCCCTATTATCGGTCTGATAAGGGTATATAGATTTCAGGGTTATAATACTCAAATACTTATTTGATCCCTGAACTTTAGATTTATTCCCTGATCCTAACTCTATGAAATCCGAGTGCTTGGTATTATCGATACACGATCCCCTTTGCTAGAATACCCGTGACAGATATACTCCCAGGTATATATCAATACCCTAGAGATATTTATAAAATCTATTTTTTAGGTATTCGATTAGTCGGCTAGAGTTGCACTTTGATTTGTTGAAGTAATACTGGGTTTCTATAGCTCATTTTTAGTATTGAAATCCCCTCCTACAATTATTTTAATATTCGGTTTAAATTGTATTATATAGTCAATTATTGTTGGATTGAATAAGGCCTGTATCACAGAGGATGGCTACATCACTAGTTACTTTGAGGGCTGAAGAAAAGTGTATATAAAGATATATAAGATTGAGTAGCTTAGGGATTAATCATAATAATCTATCCCCCTATATATATATAGATATAAGCGATATAATCGCCTAATAGGGAATAGTAATCTACATCTAAACTATATAGGCAAAGGAATAGTATATATAATCTACCAATGAAATAAGTGGATATATTATATTGCTATTTGATTATTTGTAGTCCTGGATATAGATCGTATTATATTAGTGTATATGAATATGTGATATACGTAATACGGGGATTTCCGTGACAGCCTGATAGGTATTTAAGATCGAGTATCTATTCATTTTAATCTATAACAGGTTTTTACTTTTTAGTTTTTTTATTTGTTGGACTATAAGATCGACTCTTTTCCAAATATAAATAATTATTTGTGGATCTAGCTCTCTTTCCTTAAAATCTTATCATTCCGCTTAGTAATCCACCAACTAGTATTTATTATATATTATATAGTTCTGGATTATATTATTCGAATATAATCGGAGTTTTTATATACAGATTATATCTGTTAAAGCTTTGAAGACTAATTAGAGTAGAGTAATATAATTTGAATAGCTTTTATTTATAATAGCCTATACAATTGTAAGCCCCCTATCCCCTAATGAATATATATCGATTATACAACTCATAAAAAAGAAATAGAAATAGGGTTATTTGATTTAAACGATTTACAATCTACTATCTCTATATCTGTAGATCTAAAAACCTTATTAATTAAAACTAACCTATTAAATTTTTTATAGAAAACGATATACTATAGTTTTATTAACAAAACAGCTGTAAAGCTAGATTAGACTAAGCTTTAATTATGTTAATGCTTTTTGCTATTTGTACTGCCTACATTCTTATAAACAATAATCCTAACTCTAGAAATAGAAATCACAAATATAATTATTTGTAAAGAGAAAGTGTATCTATTCGAAAAGACAAGATCGTATTTAAGCGCTTGTCTATTTGAAACGACAAACGCTTAAATACGAGTATAACTATTATTATTTGTTCAAAGCTTAATTGATCTTATATTACTAGAATTCAATTAATTATT
>JBBMOJ010000533.1:0-25668 GCA_038090695.1 Sclerotinia spermophila | reverse complement strand
AGTGATGACTAAGCCTCACACTAGTGTGAGGCTAGTATGAACCCGTGACAATTGCTATCTATAATCTGTTTTGAACTATTGAAGAAGATTGTATAATTGTTAGAGGGGAAAGCTACTAACTACTTTTTAAAGATTTCAACTACAATTTCTTTATTTATCCTTTTAATTAGATTAGTTTGATAATCTATCGAGAAATAAGGGTGTAGGAGTTTTGGCTATTGGGTGGTTGGGAAGATCGATCTTAATTGTTAAATCTTTATAAGTAGTTTGTTGTTACAGGAGCTGCCTCTAGGGTCATATAGAAATGGCTAGAGATCTCTTAAGATGGTTTAGATTAAACTTCAAATAGGAATTCAATATAATTATAATTAGTTGTAATTCTTATAACTATAGTAATAAAACTAATAATTATTCTTGAGCACGAAGCTCTATATTATAATGAAATCCCATTCCTTATATAGACCTTCGTTCTCTAAGTCGAATCGACAAGCCGAATCGACAAGTCGAATTGACTCTCTTATCATGTGACCCTAATCACGTGATACAGAATATGTTACCTTTCGTAACATTTGTATAGAGTATCTGCTCTTTTTCTTCTTATACAGATTACGGGTTTTAAGCGATTTATAAGGAGATAGTGTAAATCGATTATTTATAGTCGAAAGGTAAAGTATAGTTTCATCTACTTTAGGATAATAGGTTTTAATAGAAGGCTAGCCTCAGTTATTAGTATTACAATTAGAATAATTTAGTAGATTGGAAAAACCCCCTTTATTATTATACTGATTATTTTAGTGATTTGTTGGATATAGTCTTTAATCCTAATATTTGTTGATAATTTATTTTAATTAGAATTTAGTATTCCTTTATACTATATTTCCATTCTAAATAGAATTATAGGAAGTATACAAATGATTAATCCTTTCCAAAGGTATAAGGCTGTAAGGCTATACTTAGTACAGATTATCGACTATATATACAAAATTACTTTTATTATTTTTACTGTATGTATTTTGAAATATTGTAGAAAGGAGAATTATTGATTAAAGAGAATACCTAGCCATCTAAGTGTAGATTATATTCTGGTATTTGTGGGTATTAGTATTGGAGAGATTACTAGGTCCCGACTAATCACTAGTGATAGATTAATTGTATTATACCTTTTAGTCAAATGTAGGAGTTCGAATTTCTCTGATGTAAAGAAGATTTTATTATTTGTATTCTATTGAATAATCTATCAGACTTATTATTAAAAAGATTTAGTATTAATTAAAAGATTCTTTGAGAAGTAGTATATAGTTATATTATTAATATACTCAAACCGATACTTAATATTCTGATTTAGAAACTCAGTTAGATATAGAGTATAAAAAATAAAGAATAGTGAAAAGCCTTATAGTATACTATAGGTAATCGGATGTTTTTTAGTTGTAATCCTTTCAAGCCTTATTCTTATTTTTTTATTTATTAGAAACAAATCAATTAATTGTAGAAATAATATTAGTTATTCTTACTTAATTATCTGGTTGATAAGCTGTTGCTTTAGAAATGTATTATAAACTTTTTGTATATTTATTATAATTAATAAAACAATATTTCCTATTGTTAAAACTAATTTAATGTTATATATAAAAGCTATTATCAGATCTATAATAGATCTTTTTGATAAGGTCCTATAATATTATAGATTGATTACTCTATAGCTTATAATTATTTAGGATATCTAATTAACTATATATTACTTAAATCCCTTTCCAATATATAAAAGAAAGACTATTAGATACCAAGAACAAAGCAACGATTTATCCTTCTTACTAGTCTTAAAGAGTATTACTATTTCTATTAGTTTCCATTTCTCTAAATAATAATTTAGAATTAAATAAAATACAAAGATTTCTATAATAAAATTTCTAACACTTAGCTAGTATACCTTAAGGAAACATATTATTGCCTAATCTATTCCTAAAGAAGTATATCGAATACTAATAATATGTTTCTTAACTTCCTTTATAATAATTATCCTTTTCTATAGGAATATTAATTATTATATTTGATTTTATAATAGGTCTATTAGAAAATTATTATTTACCTTGAATCTATCAAGTATAATTGTATATAAAGCTTCAGTCTTTTCCTTAATATCTATAATCTTTTGTTTTCCTATTATTAATAATAGGGCTCTAAATATACTTTCTAAAATAAGCTTATACTATCCCATTACCTAATAAAGTTCTCTATCGTCTATAATACTATTCAATCGTATTATCCAATATAATCTTTTGGTCTATTGCACCATCTTTTAAAGGGTATAGAGAGCATCGGTTTTGAAAACAAAATCAGGCCCCTAATATATTATTCAATAGAAACAATATGTTTTTCTATATTTATTTGTTTATTATAGTGAAAATTCCCCGGCTTCTAGTTAATCTTATTAATTGTATATATTGCTATATCTAATATATTCACTAGTTTAGATATATATTCTTCAATATCTCTAAAATGAACTAGGCGATTAGTTATTAGTTTATTAAGTTTAGGGAGATCCGGCTTTTGTATATAGTAATAATGTTAATCGAGATTTATTGTATCTTTAATCTCTACTTTTGTTATTTGTGTTTTATAATCGAAACTATAATATATCTCATTCTATATTTTAATATAAGTGAAAGGAATATTCGAAAAGATTAAATCGAATATATAGCTATAAGTATAAATAGATATACTAAAGATACTTATAAAGTCTATTCCTTATTTTTCTAATTATATTATTAATATTATACCCTGATTTAAATAAACGAAACTTTGTTTTGTATTTTGCTTTTAAATAATTAATATATAATATTTATTAATTGAATATTTAAAGCTATTAATATAAACAAAAGACAAAGAGACTAATATAATATAAAGATCAATTATTAAAATCCAATAGCTTGGAATAATCATTTTTACTATATAATTGTTATGGGAGCTGCTTTTAGGGTTATGTAGAAGTGGTCAGAGATCTCTCGAGGTGGTTTAGATTAGACTTCAAATAGGAATTCAATATGATTGTAATTGGTTGTAATTCTTGTAACTATAGTAATGAAACTAATGATTGTTCTTGAGTATGAAGTTTTATATTGTAATGAAATCCTATTCTTTATATAGACCTTCGTTCTCTAAGTCGAATCGACAAACCGAATCGATAAGTCGAATCGATTCTCTTATCATGTGACGCTAATCACGTGATACAGAATATATTACCCTTCGTAACAATAATAGCCGAAACTATTCTGATTATACTTTATTAAAGTACTATAATGATTTTATAAAAGGATTAAAAAAGGAAGATATTATTAAGGCTTTTAATAAGTAATAGAATAATCTTCTTTTTAATAATTATACTATCTTTTTTGATAGATTAAAGAAGAATAAGAAGGATAAGCGAAATATAGAGTATAGATATATGATTTATCAGAATAAAATATAGATTGCCTTCGGATTTAAATATATCCGATCCAATTCCTATATCTTCGATATAAAGGCGATCGGTATATAGCGTGGTTCTGAAAATCTAATAAAGTCTTATTACAAACTTATTACAAACCGAATATAAATATATATTGATAATATATTGATTATATAATATATATATAATAGTGTAATAGTGTTATTGCAATAGGTATTTCATAAATGTTATAAAGTAATGAAAATCTATAATATTAAGGTTAGATGGGTTTTAGGATATATTGGTATTACTGGTAATAAGGTGGTAAATTGTTTAATTAATAAAGGTATATTCGGCTATATAGATATTGATATTACTCGAGTATTTATAGTTAATAGGATCCGTTTTAAATTCTGTATAAGATATTATTTATCGGAGGCATATTGGTGGCGATCTGTTAGTATTAAGACCTCCTTAATCTATAAGCTGTAGGAGTCGAATTATAATATAAAAGAGCTTATATAATTAGGATTCCCTAGAAATGTATTATATAGATTATTAGTAATGAAAACCGGTTATAGCGATTTCGTAGTCTATTACAAAAGGTTCAATTATCTAATAAATAAGCGGGAGTACTTTTATAATACTTTGAAGGTATTATTCTATTTCTTCGAATGTATAATCAATAATCGAATAAGAACCAATTGGCTTTAGGCGCTTTTATATCTTTAATTTGCTAATGATATAATAATATATGTTAGAGGGCTTATTAAGAGCTTAGACCTATTTGCCTTCCTTTTTAATAGATCGGAATTCTATTCCTGGATTTGTTTTAGTTTTGAGTGAACAAGTGTTAGTGTACTCTTTGAGTTGCTGGGAGATTGTTTTCTATTTATTATATTCTTTATTTTCCAATTTGTATACCTTTTTAATCCTTCAAGGTTTTCTATATATTTACTAACCTTTGAGTATTAATAATGTAATTGATTTTTAGTTGCTTACTTATATTTTATTACTTTTCCTTTCTCTAGAAGGAGATTGTTTTTATTCCTTTATATATATTAGGGGACCAGGCCTGCCCAAAGATACTGATATATAAGCAATCCCCTTTGAAACAGAGCTGGACTATACCCATAAAAAAACGAATAGTCTTTAACCTTGAAAATAAATTGTTATATTTGATTAGAGTTTTCACTTTATAAATTAATCCATTTTCGTAGTATATCTAAATACCCCTAGGGAGGTCCACTACAGACATTAAGTAATATAAATAAATAAATAAATAAAATAGAATAAGCTTTAATGATTGTAGATAGGTATATAATTTTACAATCTATTATATCGAAAATACTAATATTAACTAATTAATTTATTTCCTTATTGTTTGCAATTCTTATATAATTGGAGGACTATTTGATTCTAATATTATACTAGCTCATTGCCTTATAATATTTATAAAAGGCTTATCACAAAGTGATTAGTGTATTTCCCTATATTCTTTATATAACTGAGGTGCTATCAATATATATCTAGATTCTATTATTTACTAGCTTATTAAATGTTTTGAGGAAGTATTTTAGTTCTTGCTATACTCCGATTGCTTTTGTATTAAAGATATAAGAATTATTATAGATTCTATTATAATTAAATGCAATCTGTTTATTGCTTTAAAAGATTATATACCTATACTCGATATATCGATTGTTATTTATAATTTGCTTTAAGCTATTAAAGAAAATTATATAATTATTAAAAAAGAGAACTACTAATTATTTTTTAATGATTTCAATTATAGTTTTCTTATCTATTCCTTTAATTGAATTAATCTAATATTCTATTAAGAAATGAGAATATAAAAGTTTTGGCTATTAAGTAACTAGGAAGATCAATTCTAATTGTTAGATTTTTGTAAATAGTTTATATAGTGTTTGCTCCTTTTCTTTTTATATAGATTATGGGTTTTAGATGATTTATAAAAAGATAGTATAAATTGATTATTTGTAGCTGAAAAGTAAAATATAGTTTTATTTATTCTAAAGCAATAGATTCTAATAAAAGATTGGTTTTAGTTATTAGTATTACAATTGAAATAGTTTGGTAGATTGGAAAAGCTCTTTTTATTATTGTATTAATTATTCTAGTAATCTATTAAATATAGCCTTTGATCCTAATATTTATTGGTAGTCTGTTTTAATTAGAGTTTAGTATTTTTTTGTATTATATTTCCGTTTCAAATAGAGTTATAGGAAGTATATAAGTGATTATTGTTTTTTTAGAGATATAAGACTATAGGACTATATTTAATATAAGCTATCGACTATATATATAAAGCCATTCTTATTGTCTTTATTATATATATCTTAATGTGTTATAGAAAGGAGAGTTATTAATTGAAGAGAATACCTAGCTATCTAAGTATAAGTTGTATTCTAGTACTTATAAGTACCGATACTAGAGAGATTATTAAATCCTAGTTAATTATTAGCGGTTGGTTAGTTATATTATATTTTCTAATTAAATATAGGAATTCGAATTTCTTTGATATAAAAAAAACCTTATTATCTATATTCCAATAAATGATTTATTGGATTTGTTATTAGAGAGATCTAATATTAATTGAAAGATTCTTTGAGAAGTGGTATATAGTTATATTATTAATATGCTCAAATCGGTATTTGATATTCTGATTTAAAAGCTCAGCTAGATATAGAGTATAAAGAATAGGGGATAATAGGGAGCTCTGTAATATATTATAAACAATTGGGTGTTCTTTAGTTGTAATTCTTTCAAGTCTTATTCTTACTTTTCTATTTGTTAGAAAGAAGTTGATTAATTGTAGGAATGATATTAGTTATTCTTATTTGATTATCTGGCTGATAAGCTATTGCTTTAGGAGTATATTATAGACTTCCTATATATCTATTATAATTAAAGAGATAATATTCCTTATTATTAAAGCCAGCTCAATATTATATATAAAAACTATTATTAGGTTTATAGTGGATTTCTTTGATAAAGCTTTATAATATTATAGGCTGTTTACTCTATACCTTATAACTATCTAGGATATCTGGTTAATTATATATCGCTTAAATCCCTTTCTGATATACGAAATAAGGGTTATTGGATACCAAGAGTAGAGCAATAATTTATCCTTTTTATTAACCTTAGGGAGTATTATTATTTCTATTAGTTTCTATCTTTCTAGATAGTAGTTTAGGGCTAGATAAGATGCGAAGATTTCTATAATAAGATTTCTGATATTTGGTTAGTATACTTTGAGGAGATGTATTGTTGTTTGGTTTATTTTTAGGGAGGTATATTAAGTATTGATAATATATTTCTTAATCTTCTTTATAGTGATTATTCTTTTTTATAGGAGTATTGATTATTGTATTTAGTTTTGTAATAGGTTTGTTGGGAGATTATTGTTCACTTTAAATCTATTGAGTATAGTTGTGAATAAGGCTTCAGTCTTTTCTTTAGTGTTTATAATCTTCTATTTTCCTATTATTAGTGGTAGGGCTTTGAGTATATTTTCTGGAGTAAGTTTATACTATTCTATTATTTGATAGAGCTTTCTATTGTTTGTAATATTATTCAATTGTATTATCCAATATGATTTTTTGGTCTATTGAACTATTTTCTGAAGGGTATGGAGAGTATTGGCTTTAAGAGTAGGGTTAGACCCCCGACGCGCTATTTGATGGGAGCGATGCACTTTTTTGTATTTATCTGTTTATTATGATGAGGTTTTCTCTGGCCTCCAATTGATTTTATCAATTATATGTATTGCTATATTTAATGTATCCGTTAGTTTAGATATATATTCTTCAATCTTAGTAATAGTTTGAATATCAAGATCTTTGAGGTGAGTTAGGCGATTAGTTATTAGTTTATCAAGTTTGGGGAGATTGGGTTTTTGTATATGGTAATATTGTTAATCGAAATCTATTGTATTTCTAATCTCTATTCTTTTTATTTGTGTTTTATAATTAAAGTTGTAATATATTTTATTCTATATTTTAATATAAATAAAAGGGATATTCGAAAAGGTTAAATCGAGTATATAGTTTTAGATATAGGTAGATATATTAGGAGTGCTTATAAAGTCTATCTCTTGTTTTTTTGATTATATTATTAGTATTGTGTTTTAGTTTATTGTATTTACTCCTAGCTTTTATATTTTGTATTTAGTATTGAAGTTCCTTTCAATAATCATCCCTGTTTTTGGTATAAGTTTTGTAATGTATTTTATAGTGTTTGGGATAAGCGGTGCTCTATATATTAAGAATCGAGTAGCTGTTTACTTTTATTTAGAGTAAATCCTTATTATTTGTATACCTTATTTATTGGATTTTAAGATTGGACTTTTTTTATATATAGGTTAGTATTCTCGGGTTTTGAGTAGTTCCTTTAGAGTTGTTTTGTATATCCTATATATCAATTGGCTGATAGTGGTTGTAGGTAGAGTGGTTTTGAGTTGTTGAGTTTGTATACAAACGGGGCTCCTGAATATAGATTATATTTGTATAGGCTTCATTAGTTATTTGTAGTAATATGATATGATTCGAATAATCTCTTTTTATATTGGTCTATACAATTATAAGCCTTTTCCCTTTATTTGAGATAATACTATTTGTATTATTTATATAGATTATAAAGAAAGAGATTTAAAGCTTATAGGGGGTTTTATAACATTTATTTTTAGATTGATCGAATTAAAGACCTTTTTTGTTAGTACTTTTATATTTAGATTTTGTTAGATATAGTTATATATAGGCTTTGTTGAAGCTGTGGTCGAGGTACTCGTTATACTTATACTAGAGAATTGGGATATTTGTGGTTCTCGTTTTTATATTTAGTGATCCTGGCCTCCGGTTTGAGGGGGGTTACTAATATTATTATATGGGGTGTTAAGACAGGTGCTTAAATTCCATTTGTAGTATCTCTATGTAATACTAAGTGATTCTTTTAGCTAGTTGCTTTAATAGTATAGAGTTTCTTTTTAGTAAGGATAATTAGCTTTTTATTACAAACTCTGGGCGCTGTTGGGCAGGTTGTATATTCTGATTGGAATGGTCCGAAGTAATTAGTATATTAGAATGCTCTATTATATTTATAGTATATAAAGGATCCAAAATGTTCGCTTATTCGTTTGTTATATATAAAACAATAAGCCTTACGATAATATATAAATGGGTTGTAGTATCTTTGGTATTCTATATTATGAAATTAAGGGCTCTTTAGTTTATTCAAAACTATTGAGAATGAACTATTATTGAAAAGCCGGAATCTAGATACTTGTTTAATAAAACCAATAATTTAAATAACTTTCTTTGTAATCAGGTTAATCCCTATATACAAAAGGCAGAAAATAATTGGTTTGGTTTTTGTCTGAATAGTAATCTTCTTTTTAATTAGCTCTTTTGAAATAGGAGCAGGTGTTCTCTTGATATAGTAAAAGTTATACGGGATTTGTGGGATTATATATATAAATTAGGTTTCTAAATATTGTATATCTATTACTCCTAAAGTTTTAATTAGATATTTAATATTGTTTGGTTTTATAATTTCGGTGTAAACTATCGCTGAGATATATTGGAGTATTCATCTGGTGGGGTTTCTGTATAGATATAGAATGTTATGTAATATGAGTCTGGGGATTGTACTTTTTGATTTTGAGCTATAGTAAGAATATATTTTCTTTTGCAAAAAGGGTTGAATTATTTATTATAATAAGAATTGTTTGTTTATTATAATCCTAGTCCTTTTTCGATTTATATATTTTTGATTAGATAATATTCGATTCTATATTGTTAATAGGGATAGTTGAACTGGGGGCTTTAGTTGTTTTTAGTGTTTGAGGTTCAGTTTGAGTTTTTAGTGATTTTATATATATCTTCCTTAGTTGTTGGGTTTATTCTTTTAATGTTTTCTTTTTCTTATTAAATAGAATAACTAAAATAATCTTTTTAAGGGTGGCTATATAATTATATTGATATTAGTTCTTTTTGTATTTTTCTATGAATCTGTTAATTAGTATAATGAAGATTTCGTTTATTTTGTATTTATTCTTTTCTATTCTATTGGTTTT
The DNA here is from genome assembly GCA_038090695.1 of Sclerotinia spermophila. NCBI lineage: Eukaryota > Fungi > Ascomycota > Leotiomycetes > Helotiales > Sclerotiniaceae > Sclerotinia > Sclerotinia spermophila. The sequence continues at coordinate 16,144 of JBBMOJ010000533.1, read as the reverse complement.
TTTGAAGTGTTTTTTGATTTTAGTGAATATAAAGCCTGTAGTTGATTGAACAATTGAAGGTGGGGATATATTGTATTTAGGGTTGGTTAGGAGAGGTATACCTCGATCTAATTGATTCAGATTGTGATTATGATTACGATTATATAGTGGCGATAGTATATTGTAGGATATGGGTGTAATAGAGTATGTATTTCTAATGGATCAATTTGAGCTACTTGTGGTATTATATGTGCTGGGCAGGTCAATTGTTATTTTGATTAGTATCGATATATCTTGTTTGTGAGAAAGTATATTTAAAGCCCTACTATTAATAATAGGAGAATAGAAGGTTATAGATATTAAGGAAAAAGCTGAAGTTCTATTTATGTTAGGGTACGGGTAAAGACTTATATTATATCATAAGGGTAGAAAAGCTATAAAAGAGAGAGGCCCTACTTATAGGAAGTAGGATATATTAGTAATCCGTGTCTAAAGTATAAAGGCAATTATAAAATATATAATTAGCATTATAATAATACCCCCCACTCAAAGCAATCGGTCCTACAATCGTAATATATATAACTTCTAGGAAAATAAAATAATACTAAAATACCCTAATTTCTATTATTGGATTAAAATAAACCTTTTTCGGAGTAATAATTAATTAATAGAGTTTTTTAGATCTATTTCAACCTTATTTCGAAAGCGTATTTAATACTAATATTAACAAAGAATTAGAAACAGCAAATCTTTTGAATCCTACCCAAACAAATGGGTTCAGCTTATCTAGATTCGTTAAATAAAAAACAATAATTATATCTTTCTAGCTATAAAGATTTTTCAGTGGATTAACAAAATACTAAATAATATTTCCATTTGATTTGATAATGAAATCCATTCTTATTATAACAATCAAAAAGTTTATCGAATTCCCATTATTCGATTTCTTTATTTGTTTTATTATCCCTTTCGAAAATATAGTTTTAATTCCAATAGGATTTAGCTTTATTAATTATATTCTAACTAATTAATCCAAATAAATAATAGAATAATTGGAATAATAAATTATAGAATATTGGGAAAATCTTAAAAATAATAGAGAATTGAAATAGATAAGCTTATTTATAAACTTTTAAAATTGTATAGGGACCATCCTATTTATTATTATCTTTTTTTATTAAACAATTGGTTTTTATATTCTTAATATTAATCTATACTTTATTACTCTCTTTATATAGGGGAGTATTAATATAGATCCTATTAGTATAATATTTATATCTTTGAATTAATTAAATAATTAGAGTTTTTAATTTCATTAAGATTGTATTAAATCGATCTACAATCTCATTTGCTTTTAGAAATTTATATTTATATTGATATAACAGATTCAAGGGAATGAATAAAAAGAGCTCGATATTGAAATATAGATAAAAACTATAGTTAATAAAGAATAGGGATATACTAATAATTTCTAAGATAGTATTATTGAGTATAAACTCTACAAATAGAAGCCAATTATACTAATTATCTTAATAGAAGTTTATAAAAGCTTTAAGATATTATTTTACTATAATATTGATTCTCTCTGTTTATCTATTGGATTTTAAATGGAATAAGAAGGATCGCTTTAGAGTAATCAATAGATGCTCGAATAGGTGTTTCCAGAATTTTAATATAAATTGCAAACCTTTATTAGATACAATATTATCAAATACACTATATAAACAGTAAACTTTCTCAACAAATCAATCAATAAGCTCCTCTGTGAATAGCCCTACAATTGATATAAAATAACACATCTTTATTAAACAGTAAACGACTATAATAATATATTGATATTTCTTTTCATAGTATTCGCTGATTGATAATAATATAATATAATCAATAGAGATATCAGATTAAAGGCGAAATAATATTGATAAAGGTTTTAGAAATCTAGGTATAATAAGATAAAAAACTTTAGTTTGAAAATAAAATTGATAAACTTATACAAAAGTTTCAATTTCCCTTAATATATTGGATTATTAGTAGATATAGAAGATCAGATTAACAATTTTAATTCAGCTAGGATATCTAGTGGGTCTAATGGAATACATTTAATATATAATCTATATATAAAGCTTAGTAAAAGGAGAAATAAAGAGATAATTGTAATAGAAGATTTTATCATTGATTAGTTTATAATCTTATAAAGTGATTCGAAGATCCTTTTGGATCGATAATAGCTAATAACAAGTAATTGGGTTTTAGAATATTTCATATATAATAGTAATCAATTTAAATGATTTGTATACTTTATTAATAAAATTATTGATTGGTTTTTCAATATCGAGAATGATTATACCTATAAAGGCTATAATAAGATCGATATTATTATTTACTTATTAAATAAAGTTCTTGAATGTATAATATCGAATACTTTTTCCAGAAGAACTATTTATAGTCGATTTTTGATCTAGTCGTTATTGGGATTTATATATATAAAACAATCTTCTATTTTTCAATTTAATATATTAGGACAAACTACTTTATAATTAGATTGATATATAATACAAAAATTGAAATCAGATAGGAATTCAGCCCATCTAGCTTACCTTTGATCCAGAATTTTTATCGATATAAAATATTCCAGATTCTTATAATCTATAATAATCTCGAATAGCTTTTATATTCTATATAATTTGAATCTCTATTTTTTTAATAATTTGATAATAACTAATAATTCCTTATTATAGATTTTGTAATTATACATTCAATAATATTATATTTCGAGAAGAAATATATAATTAGGTATAATCAGCCCTTATTATTATATTATAAAAGAATATCATTTATAACTTAATCCGAAGTATTTGTTTTAATAACTATATAATAATAGTAATCGAATATTGTAAAAACCAGAGTAGAAGTAAAAACTTGTTTTAATATTTTGAAAGTGTTTTTTTGATTATTAATCTAATTCCATATATTCTTTTTCCTTAATAGATGATTCAATGATTCTATAATTTTAGAAAAATTACAAATAAAATATCAATAGAAATTAACGAACCCTAAAAACCATTGAAGATCTTTTAACCTAATTAACAGCTTTCAATCGAGAATAGTTTTAACCTTATCGGGGTCCATCTCAATACCGTCTAAAATAACAATCAAATTAAGATACTTCATCTTTTTAATTTCGAATTTGTATTTATTAATATCTATTTGTAATTCAATATTAATAAATCTCTAAACGATTTCTCGAACTTGCTTTTGATAATCTATAATATTTTCGAAATAAATCAAAATATTGTTTAAATATACTATACAAATCTCATCCAGAAAATCAAAAAGAATATAATTGATATAATTCTGAAACGATATAAGTGCATTATAAAAACCAAAAGATATAACTAAGGACTCGAATAAACCAAAACAGATTGTAAAAATAATCTTCTATTTGTAATCTTTTGTAATTTATAATTTATTGAATATAGTGATAATATTTAGTTTAGTATAAATCTTAGTATAATATAAAGTATTAAAGGTTTCTTTAATAAGTAACAATAGATATCAGTTTTTGATAATAATATTATTTAATTTATAATAATCCTAACAAATTCGAATACTCTTTTTAGACTTTATAACAAAAAGAAGTAAAGCAGTTAATTAGAAATAGAATTTATAAATGAATCCTTTATTTAGATTATTATTAAACCATTTATAAATAATTTGAAATTCGACTAGGGATATTAGATAACCTTTTTAATATAGAGATTCTTTGCTTGGTATAAATTCAATCTTGTAATTCCAAAAACATTATAATAGAAGCTTGTTTGTAAGAGAAAATAGGAAACTAGCAAACAAATTGTAAAGCCAAAGTAGTAGTTTATTTTGAATTTCTATTATGGAAAGTATAAATTGATTAATCTTTTTTATAAACTTCTCAATATCGCTTTCTACAATATTATAGTATAGTTGAATAAGATTATTAGTTATTATTCAATATAGTTTACAAACTCTATCTAATTTATCCCAGAATACTTTTATAATATAAACTTCCTAATCTTTATAAAATTGAATAAAGCTATTAACTATCAGGAATTTTATATTATTCATCTCCTATCAGATGTTTTGTAATATATTAATCGGCTTGTTTGAAAGGCTTGGTAGTATTAGTACACTTAATAAAGATAGAATGTTTTTGTTCTATAGTAGTTTTTTATATAATCTGAAGCTAGCAATAATCCGTATTAGAACTGGTTTCAGAATCAGCTGGTTTAGAATCATTCTAATACAAGTATCCATAGTATTAGCAATTTGAAAAATGTAATAGTAATTGAGCTCGAACAATTGTATACATAATATAGCTTTAAGGCTTTCTATAGTAGTTTCTTTAACTATCATTAGAATTAAATTAATGAGCTCGAAAAGGATTAAGGGGTTAGTATTCTCAAAGCTCTTATTAATAACTTCCGTTATTAAGGCTTAACAAAATCTTAATATTAGTTTTTTATTATGTTGAATAGATTCACTATTCTTATATACACTAACTTAGTATTAGTTATCAAGAAATATATTATCTCTTGATTCTATAATCTTAATACAATAATCATTACAATACTAGCCTCTATATACCTACAATAGGTTATAAGCCTTTTACTTCCAGTATTATGAGATATATTACTGAATTCAATTGTTATTTTATTTATTTATATTATTTAACGTCTATTCTAAACCTCCCTAAGGGTATCCGGACGTACTAAGAAGTAGTAATCCTTATGTAGTGCAAGCGCTATAGTCGCTTGAAACAATTTATTATTTAGACTAGAAACTATTTGCTTGTTCTACAGATACAATCCTCCTCCTATAGATGAAGGGGGTTGTTTGAACTTCTATAACTCGGGCTAGGCCCTTCTTCCAATTAAATATAGGAAATCTTTAAAGGTTATTCATTTCTATAGAAGATAGCTAGTTGATCTAGGTATATAGTTAGATACTACTTGTTAGAATTAAGCTTTAGGGGTGGGGAGTATATATGGATTATTAGAATTAAGAGTGTATAGAAAAAAGGAGAGTTAAAATGGGAAAGAGAGACTGAGCTTTAGGTTGAAGGGATATATTTAAATATAATATAGTAATACTTGTTCTATTCAAAGCTAGAACAGATCCAGATATAGAACTCTAAGAATACAATTAGTTTGATAAGATTGTTTAGCTCAAATAAAAGCTTTTTGATATATACTATTATATACTCCTTTGAGTATATATATAAGAGAGCTAATAACTAATCGATTCTCTTTTGATTATTAACTAGATATTAAAAGAAATAGAGAAGAGCTTTTAATACACCACACAAGTATTCCATCTTATTAGATTAGTAATTGAACCGGATATAATAAATTATAAAATCACTGTAACCAATTTTCATTACAAGGAGCCTATATAATATATCCCTAGGAATCCCTAATTCTTTTAACTCTCTTATATAATAGTTCAATCACTATACTTTATATATAAAAGAGATTATAATAAATATACTCAACCACCATTCTACTTCTATATTATAACATTTCCTACAATAAATAAACCGAACTCTATTAATTATAAATAGATATATAATCTTATAATCTATTATACTAAAAACACTTATATTAATTAATTAATCTATTTCCTCATTACCTATAATCCCTATATAACAAAGAGACTACTTAATCCTAATATTATATTAGCTTATTATTTTATAGTATTTATAAAAAGCCTATTACTAAATAGTTAATACACTTCCCTACATTCCCTATATAACCAAGATATTACTAATATATATCCAGATCCTACTGCCTATTAGCCTATCAGGCATTTTGAGGAGGCACTCTAATCCTCGTCATACTCTAATTGCTTTTGTATCGAAGACGTGAGAATCGCTGTGGATCCTATTATAGCCGGATGCGATCCGTTTATCGCCTTGAAAGATTACAAATTCAATTGTTAGTATCTATTATTAACCCGACTACTTTTCTTCTATAATCGATATTCTATTATTAAAACGAATAGTTGTTTTATCTTCTTTTTATATATCCTATTACTAAAATGAATACTATTTATTTCTCTTCAAAGAATTATTCTTTTAAAAGAAATTTTTTCCGTACTAAAATATATTCTGTTTCTTAATATTAAATGGTTTTTATATATTCTGATTATTCTAATCTTGAGATTAAAGCTTTTAATATTTCGATTAGTTTTTTATAAGTTATCCCTTTTCAGCTATTTGTAGTTATATTTTTGTTATTTGTAATCTTAGGGATAGTATTTATTGTTATAATAGATCTTAAGGCTATTATACTAATAGTGGATCTTTACTTCAAGAGGGAGAAGAACTTTCTAATTTTCAAAGAAAACTTTATTATTCTCTATAAGAATACTGGGATTCTCTGTTATCTTAATTTGAAAGAGAAGTTGGTGGTACCTGCTATAATCGATGAGGATAAACTACTAAAGGTAGAGGAAATAGGTGCTTAGCAGACTAATTTGAAAACATAGCAAAAGTATAATCGAATGGATAGTATAATCTATCACGCTAAAAGGACGTCCCAATAGCTGTGTAGCTAATTGGGTTTATATAGGACATATTCTTCCCGTGACATAATCAAATATAATATTTATAATAATAATTATAGTATTATAACAGGATATATAACTATAACTAAGATATAGAAAAAGCTTTGTACCTATTATAAAGAATCTAGTTTCTCTATTAAATCGAATGTTATTAATACTTTTATTTCTATCGATTATATAGATTTTATTATTATTGAGAAATTCAATATCATATTTAATACCACTATCTCTTATCTAGAGAAATTGAATATCGCACCTTATAAAAAATGATATACTTTGTATTATATTAGTGTATTATAGATATACTAGCTGTAATAGGCTCAGAGTCAGTGTTCAAAATTGATAAATGAAAAAATACCTCCAACACTCGATTTTCTCCAAGCTGATATTACTAATGAAAATAGAAATCAGGTTATAATATCGTCTACTACAAACACTACACTTACAGTACAAAATAAGAAAAATAAGAAAAAGAATAAAATTCTCTATAAGAAATATAATAAATAGGTTTTTTATACAGAAATAGAATATTAAAAAATCCATTTAGAGTTTAAAAATAAATTCCTTAAGAAAAAGGTTGCCCAAACTATCAATCCTACCAATACAAATAATAGTGATAGTAACAAATCAATCCATTTTAACAAACTATCCAAAAAAAAGAATATATATATAATATCTACAATATCTACTAATATTCATATATCGAATCTGAGATAGAAAGTAGATATTAGTATATCTAACAACTACTACTCTAATACAGTCTAATTTAATCCTAATTCTCTTATTATATTGGGGAATATACTAATTATATCTATAGAAAATAAGAATATTAAAATAAATAGGAAAGATTCAATTACACTACTTTACAAATTATTTAATAAAAAGATTTCAATAATCTATTTTGATAATATTTATTATCTCCTCTAATATATATATTATTTATTTATAGTAGAACGATTCTATAAAACAAAAGATTGGCTTAAGAATAGGAATATATTTCTATCTAATAATAAACTTATTACTAAATTCGATAACCATTTACTCCTAATTCTAAAAAATATACCAAAACATTTTACTATACCCACTACTTTATACACAACAAAACCAACCTGAGAATTAATTTATTATAAATTCGATTATATTAATTATAAAACCATTAAGAAAATATAAACAACTATCACTAGAATAGAGTTTGTTCTCCTACACAATAATCCTACCATCACAAAGATCTATAAACTATATAAAAAGACTAAATCAATTTATTATATTCGAAAGATTACTAATTAATACTCCTCAAAATTATTCAACAGAGTTTACCTTAATATCTTCAAACTACTTTCAATTGAATTAAATAAAAAAGCTTATACTACTCTTACTACTAACAATACTACTTATACAAAATAAGTGTTTCCTAAAAAAGATAAAAAAAACATACAAATAGTTATTAAGATTCTTATTCATAAAGTTTAAACTCAATATTATAAAATATTAAAGATTAGATAATAATAAAGAATACAATATTCATAAACTCACTAACCTAACAACAGATTTTGAAGCTATTATTAAATTGATTACACTATATACTCCAAAATAAAATAGAGTTTTTGAAAAAGAAAGTAAAATTATTCTCGATTATATATAAACAATAATATTTGATCAAAATATACCTCACAATCTCTAGCCCTATATTATTAAAAACATTATTTATATCACTAATTATACTATATCTTATATAATACTAGATTTCATTACCCTAATTAAAACATTAGAAAATATAATTAACAATAATAAAAACAACAAACCCGATATCTCTCATATATATATTTTAAATAGTAAAATCTAAATACAAATTCTAAAAGAATATTATATCATAATAAAGAAGCTAATTCCAAAAGCTGAAAAAAATCTATTTATCGATTTCAAAAGAAATCACATTTATCATATCTGAATTTCTAGTAAAAGGAAAGGTTATCAACTTATTTGGTTTTCTAATATCCGGATTAATAAAGGTATTTTCACAAAAAAACTATCTCTTCAAATAATCGAAATAGATTTTACAAAAACACAAAGTATTAATCTCAATCCCAAACCCTATCAAGAATCTGAGATATCTATTAACAATAATCTTAGGGATGTATTCAAGAAAGTTATACCAAATAATAGTAACTCAAAGAAGATATCAACAATACAATAACCACACTATATCAATAAAATTAAACAAGAAAGTAAGAATGAAACCACCAAAAACTTTCATAATTCGAACTTGAATAAGGGTAATACAAACTCTATACCTACAAAAACTAAGGCTGATCGCTCTAAAGGTTTAAAGAATTATATTGGTTTACAATCTATACCTTTTATTCCAATTCCAAACTACTTTTGTAATATACAATCTTCTATAAAATTAACTCACCTAACTTAATTATTATACAATTCTAAGATTCAGACATATCAACAAATATTACATTTAGTATTTAAAATACAGGTTTCAATAAACAAAAATCCCAATACCATCGATGAGGCTTTAATTGGTTTTAATACTAAGTCTTAAAAATCAATAATTAAAAAGGAATACAACTCCTTTATTTATAAGGGTATCTTTAAACTACTCTATAAAGATAAGATTATATTAGGATATAGAGTTTTTAATAATAAACTGATTTTTAAAATCAAGCGCAGTAAGAACAGGGAAATTATAAAATATAAAGTTCACTAGATAATTAAAGGTTATACACAGAAAAAGGGTATCGATTGTAATAAGATCTATACTAGTATATATAAAAACATTACATAAAAGATATAGAACTCCGACCAAGTATAGCAATTTAGCCTTGAAGATAAATTGCTATACTTGGTCGGAGTTCTCACTTTGTAAATTAGTCCATTTTCGTAGCACGTCTGAATACCCCTAGGGAGGTCCACCACAGACGTTAAGCAATATAAATAAATAAATAAATTACATAAAAGATAGTATTCGCTTTTGCTATAGATTTTAACTAGGAGATTGAACAAATGGATATTATTATTGTATTCCTTAATAGTATAGTACCCAATGGAGATATAATTTATATTAATATTCCTCTGTATTTCCTAGATCTATATATTAAGGATATGTTTCGGAGTAAGATAACCTATCGATTGCTTAAGGCTTTGTATAAGCTTAAACAAGTACTTTGATTATAGTAAGAAAAACTATCTATAAAGCATACTAAGCTGGGTTATCTATTTATAAAAGCTAATAGCAATACATATCGCAAATCATTTATTAATATTACAATATTAATATATATCAATGATTTCTTGATTGTTAGGCCAGCTACTATAAATTTGACTACAATTAAAGCAAAACTAAAGAAGACTTTCCGAATAAAGGATTTGAGATCTGCTTTTTATTTTCTTAGCATTCGGATTATTTGCAATCACTAGGTATATACTATCAAATTATATCAGAATACATATATCAAAAAAATATTAAAACATTTCGAAATAGAAAACTATAAATCTATAAAAACTCCTCTTGATTCAAATCTAAAAGATTTTATAATTCTATATATTAAATAAACCTCCACTATTAATATTAAACTTTATTAATAATAAATCGAATCCAAAATACATACTACAATACAAATACAACCAGATATTATATATCCTCTAATACTTCTTTTCTATTTCCTTATCAACCCATTACCAAAATATATATCTCAAACTAAGTATATTCTTTATTATTTATAAAAAACAATATATTAATATATTATATTCAAACCAAATAGAAATACAGATTTATATAGTTTTGTAAATAATAACTATACAAGCGATCTATACACACATCGTTTAATATTGGAATACTATTTCTTTTTTAATGGAGAACCAATCTTTTAGCGATTAATTCGATAAACTATAATCACACTCTTTTTAATTGAATCCGAATATTACAGTCTGGTATACGCTATATATAAAACGGTATAGTTAAGGAAGATACTTAAAAAGCTCAATTATACCTTTCCTAATACCCTAATAGTATAACTTTATAATAATAACCAAAACTCAATTATACTTTCTAGAAATCCAGAGTTTTATCAATACATAAAGTATATTGATATTCAATAGCATTATATACAATAGCAGATTACAGAAGGATATATCAAAATGGAATATATTCCTACAGGGGATATAGTTATAGATAGTTTTACAAAGCTATTGAAGATAGTATTATATAAAAGATTTGTAAGCTTATTTAAACTGAAAGAACTCGATTTAGTATCAACCTAGTATATAGTAATAAGGATATTGATTTATGGGTGTGTTGAATAGATTCATTGTCCTCATATACACTAGTTTAGCATTAATTATCAAGAGATATATTATCTCTTGATTCCATAGTTTTAATACAATAGTCATTATAATACTAGCCTCCGTATACCTACAATATATTATATAAGTATAGATTCGATTTCGATATAGTATTAATTAAAACCAATATAGGATTAGAAATAACAATTGTAATAGAATTGATAGAGTAATAATATCTAAAGTAATATTCGAATATAAATTTAAAAGTTATTACTATCCAATCAATAATAGAATTATAGTATTCGAGTTATAGGAGGCCGAGAATTATAAAGTCTATATCCAAAAGAATAGTTATATAAAATAAATTCAATTCTTTATAATCGTGGATTTATATATCTAATAATATATATTAGAATAGAATATCGAAGGTTTTTCTATTAGCAAAAAGTAAATATCAAATATAAAGAAAAAAGTATATAGAAATACAAAGCTTAGAGATAAATTTTCTATTAATAAAACTATACTCTATAGCCCTATTATCCACTAATCCAATAAGCAGAATAATTATATTAAGCGTAAAGGAAATTTCAATAGAGATTTTAAGAGATTTGCTATTCATTGATTTAAGATATAAAGAATCCCTAAATATAATAAATCTTTTAAATCCACAAAAATAAATTTTCTATAAAGAACCTCGATTTGCAATTATAAATCGAAATTAATCTTTTAATATATCTAGCTAAGGAATTGAATTTCCATTCTCTTTCAAATAAACAGATCCCTTAATAAATCCTCCTAAATCAATTTCTTAAATATATTTGAATAGAATTGAAAAGATATAACATAATAATACTTGAGAAATAGAAAAGCAATTAGTAGATTAGAATATATTCGAATAAAAAAAAGCAGTTAGATTGTAATAAGGTCCGGGATTCTAATATTGATTTGCAATAAAGAAACAATTAATACTTGAAATATATCTAAAGCTTAAATTAACATTATACTTTATATTATTGACCCACTTCTCTTCGCAATTGCTCTTAATATAACCAGGCTGTCACGGGTTCATACTAGCCTCACACTAGTGTGAGGCTTAGTTATCACTAGCTATATAGTCGATACGGTTTTAGAATCTTTCTTTTCCTTCCTTATAGAATATTATATATCATACCTAAGTATATATTAATGTATACTCTTGTATTGTGATAGTATATTCTATTTTACTAAGATCCTGTTGTTATTTCCTTTTAACAATCTGGTCTGAAAACAATCTTTGTTTTTGTTTTTGTTTTTGTTTTCGTTCTTGTCTTTGTTTTCGTTTTTGTTTTTGGATATATATAATTACTTGTAGACCCGATTCCTTTTCTTCAAAAGCCTATTATTCTATTCAACAGTCAATCGGCTGATATCTATTGTATACTATATACTTTTAGATTATATTATTCGAATATAATCGGAATTCCTATATATAGATTATATTTACTAAAGCCTTAGTAATTAACTAAAGCAGAATAATATAGTTCGAGTAGCCCCTATTAATATTAGTCTATACAATTATAAATCTTCTATTTCTAAATGAATGTATATCGATTGTATTACTTATAAAAAGAAGGTGGGTATGAGGTTATTTGATTTAAACAATTTATAATCTGCTATCTCTATATCTATAGATTTAAAAACCTTATTAGCTAGGGTTAACTTGTTAAGGTTCTTTTGGGAGGCAATATACTATAGTCTTTTTAATAAAGCAACTGTAAAATTGAATTGGTTTGAGTTCTGACTACATTAGTGTTTTCTATTATTTGTATTGTTTACATTTTTATAAATGGTAATCCTAACTTTTAGAATAGGAACTATAGGTACAATTATTTATAAAGAAGAAATAGATATTAATAATTGATAATTATTTGCTAATATCAGCTGGTATAGATTCTGATATATTTTGAGATCTATTACTCTAATAGTTTTTTTCTTTTGTTGGGTTAAGATAACAACCCTTTTATTATATATCTTGGGGTTAATAGGGTAATTGAAATATTCTGATTTAAAATGGTCTAAACAATTAGCATATTATGTAGTATTAATATATTATTAATATATAGGTTCCTTTGTATACTTATCAATCTTTTTATTATAGGTAGAATAGTATACCTTCTTGTAGTAGATATAGAGATTATAATATCCTTAGTATTTATTATTATATAATTACAATCCCTTTAGTTTATTCAAAAGTATTAAAAACGAGCTATTATTGAAGAACCTGAATTATGAAATAGAGATTTTGAATCCAATAATCTATATTGCTTTACAAGTAATTGGATTAATATTATAATAAGATAACCGATATACTACTAGTTCCTCGCCGATTGTATAACAATTTCTTTTTTAATAAATTCCTTAGAAAAGGGAGTAGAGGTGTTTTCAATTTGATAGAAGTTATAGAATACTATAAGCATTATATATATATACCAGGTTTCGAAAAAGCGGATCCCAAATCCTTTTATTGTCTTTCTAATTCAATTGGTATTTTCGGGTTTCAATAGATTGATATAAATAGCGGCTGTATTACATTATAGTAACCACCTAATATTATTCTTTTATAGATAGGGGACTTTTCTAAGGGTTAGTTCTGATATCACGTTTTTTATTTTCAATCGAAGGAGGATAGAATTAATTTCCCTGCAGTAGGTTTCCTTGTTTGTTGTAATTAGAATTGTTCTATTGATATATTCCTAATCCTTTTTATTTCTTTTCACTTCAGAATAGATTATATTTGGTTCTTTAGGGGGGAGGGTATAGATAATTTTAGGTTGATTGATAGGTTTAGGTATTTAAAGTACTAAGGGTTTTTTTGTTGCCTTTAAATAGGATATCTTTCGGGTGTTTAATATTATTAGTAGTATATTGCTATATCAATTATTATATATTGATCCCAAAAGGATAATCAATATAGTGTTTTTGATTTCCAAAATATATTGATATTGATATCGATTCCTTTTGTTGTTATTTATAAGTTGGTTTATAAAGGTTGCGAAGGCTTTATCTATTTATTGTATATCTCCTTTAATCTTATTAATTCTTTTGAATTGTATTTTAATTATAATAAGTATAAAGCCTATTGCCGATTCCTTAAACAATTGAAGAATGATTAAGGCCTTTAAAATGGTTGGAATAGTATAATTCAAAGGGCTTTCAGTATTGTATATATATATCAATAGCGATATAGTAGTGGGAAGGCTTTTAAGAGTGATTGTTTTTGTAGTATAGGTTTTCGGTTTTAATATCTTTTTCTAATAATCCATCGAAGATAAGGGAAGCAAATAGAATGTTTTGTATCTTTTTGTATATTCTTATATATTTATTTATTTATTTATATTGCTTAATGTTTATAGTGGACCTCCCTAGGGGTATTCAGATATAACTAGAATCTAGAGTTACAATATAGAAAGGGCGCTATCATATATACTAATAAAACCTTTTAAAGGAAACCTAAGTTCTTCTATATCTTTTAAACAAGTTAATTTATCTTTAATATTAGGGGTTGGATATTGTTTTATAGATATATATTATCTCTTTATAGGAGATATATATGTTTAGAAATTATAAGCTTATTAGAAATGGGAAATGGTTGTCCTCTCTATTGTAAATAGAAAGGGATATAGGTATAGATTGTTATAATAACTATAGCAAGGAGTATATAAATATAGTAATAAGGTGTATAGAGAGTCCTTTTATATTCTAAAGATTGCTTTCCTTTAGGGAGGTGGAGCGGTCCAATTGATATCGTTTGGGAATATTAAGAAGTAAGTTATAATCCATTATAATAAGGGTAGCAAACCCTATATATATATAAAATTTTCATTACCTATCCTAATTAAGCAAAAAAAAAGTAGTTCGATTTATATAAGAATAGATATTTAGAAAAAGTGTAAATATATCGAAAAATAATGGAAAAATAATATCGAGACAATAGCAAATCGTAAATAGATCTATTTCCTCCAAATTCCTATTATTAATTCAATCTCCTATTCAACTAAACTAATTCAATCTCTTTTAATTCTTATTAACTATAATCTACAAATATCCGAAATATTTATAATATCTTATATAATATAAATATCATTCTTGAATTAGAAACTTCTAAAGGGTATCTAATAAATAGACTATTTATAATTCGTATATATTCGACTAAATAGATGTCCTCCAAAATAGATCTATTATATATTTCGCTACTAGTCGTTATTATTGTTTGTATTGTTTGAGGCTGTACTAGCCTTAATCCTTCATCTGCTTCGAAGTAGGTCTTTATTGTACGAGTCCTATTGGCTCTAGGAGGAGCGGCGATATACATTCTTATATAGAATGATCTACTTTCTTATAATAATAATAAAATCTAAAACAGCATTCTTCCTTACAATTTCGCTTTCATTGTATTTTAATAATATCTAGATCTATTGAATTATTAATAGATTACGAAAAAATAATTATTAGTATTATTGAATTAGAGCGAGATTAGTTATACAAAGTTCTCATTACTATATTAACAAAGGTAATATAATAATCGTTTTCTTTATAGTTTTAATTCCAAATACCAAATTTTCTTACCCATCGTTGGATATTATTAAATACATATAAGTTTGAATCTACCCAGTCTAAAAGCTTCAATTTATCAAAAACTTTTTGTTTCAATACTAGAACTATTTCTTTATTAGATTTGTAATATTATCTTCTTAAATATTCTAGATTAATATAGAAAATAGAAAAAGGTATATATTTCTCCATTTTTAATTTATCGAATTATATAACCACCTTTTGTTTCGAATCAATTGTTATATAAAAAGTATTGAATTTTTTAAAGAATACTTTAGTAATCTTATAGATTGAAATATCTATTAGGATTTTGTTGATATCTTATAAGCGTTTTTGATATATATATCCTTCGATAAGAAAAGCTATATAGAATATCTTTTTTCTTTCTATATCAAATACAATAGAATCAATATACAAAAAAATTTAATTATTATTTTTTAGAAGAAATAAAATGAGTAAAAATAAAAAAAAAAAAAAAATATAAGAAAAAAAAAAAAAACAAATATGGTTGTTGGTTTGGGTGTAGTGATGGTGTTTGAGTATTAAAAAAAATATATATTAAAAAAGATATAATATTCAAAAAATAAAAAAATAAGAATTTATTAAAATAAAATAATAATATATATATATTTTTATAATATTGCTGCTGGCTGGTATGAGCTGCCTGCTTAAATCAAACGACGGGTAT
>JBBMOJ010000532.1:0-25870 GCA_038090695.1 Sclerotinia spermophila | reverse complement strand
CGAGAGATCTCTAGACACTTCCACGTGACCCTAGAGGCAGCTCCCGTAACATACATCTCATAATCGAAACCGTAATATATTTTATTCCGTATTTCAATATAAGCGAAAGGGATATTCAAAAAGATTAGATTAAATACATAACCACAGGCGTAGATAGATACTCCAGAGGTGCTTATAAAGTTTATCTCTTGTTTTTTAACCATACTACCAATATTACACCCTGATTCACTATATTTACTTCTAACTCCCACATCTCATATTTGGTATTGATATCCCCTTTAATAATTGTCTCTACTTTTAAGATAAGCCTTGTAATGTATTCTATAGTATCTGGAATAAGTGATGTTTTATATATATACATTAAGAATCGAATAATTATTCACTTTTACCCAGAATAGATTCTTATTATCTATATACCCTATTTATTATATTTTAAGATTAGACTTTTTTTATATATAAGTTAGTACTCTCAGGCCCTAAACAATTCCCTTAGAGTTATTTTATATATCCCATATATTAATTAGCTGATAGCAATTATAAGCAAAATAGTTTTGAATTGCTGAATTTACATACAAACAGGGCTCCTGAATACAAATTATATCTATGTAAGTTTTATTAATTATCTATAATAATATAATATAATTCGAATAACCTTTATCTATATTAGTCTATACAATTATAAGCTCTTCCCCCCTATTTAAATTGATATTATTTATATTATTTATATAGATTATAAAGGAGAAAATCTAAAACTTATAAAAGGCTCTGTATTGTTTATCTCTAAATCAATCAAACTAAAGACCTTCTCTACTAATACTTCTATATTTAGATTTTATCGAATGCAGCTATATAAAGGCTTTATTGAGACTGTGGTCGAGGTATTTGTTGTACTCATATTAGAGGACTGGGGGTATTTATCGTTCTTATTCTTATATTTATTAATCCTAACCCCTAATTTGGAAGGGATTATTGATATTATTATATAGGGTATTGAAATAGGTATTTGAATTCCATTTGTAATGTTTTTGTGTAACACCAAATGATCTTTCTAGTTAGTTGCTTTAATAATATAGAATTTTTTTTTAATAAAAATAATCAATTTCTTATTACAAACTTGAAGTGTTACTAGGTAGATTATATATCCTAATTGGAATAATTTGAGGTAGTTAGTATATTATACCGCCCTATTGTATTTATAATATATAAAGAATCTAGAGTATTCGTTTGTTTATTTACTATATACAGACTACTGAAATTTATAATGATATATAAATAAATTATAATACCCTTAGCACTTTGTATTATAAAGTTGGGGGCTTTTTGACTTATCCAAAACTATTGAGAATAAACTATTATTGAAAAACCGGAATCTAAATATTTGTTTAGTAAAGCTAACAATCTAGATAACTTTTTTCATAATCGGATTAACCCCTATATATAAAAAGCAGAAGACAATTGATTCGATTCCAGTTTAAACAATAATCTCCTTTTTAATTAACTCTTTTAAAATAAGAATAGGTGCTCTCTCAATATAGTAAAAGCTATATAGAACTTATAAGACTGTATATAAACTAGGTTTCTAATTATTATATATCTATTATTCCTAAAGCTTTGATTAAATATTTAATATTATCCGGTTTTATAATCTCAATATAAACTATTATCGAGATATATTAGAATATCTATCCGATAGGGTTTCTATATAGATATAGAATATTATATAATATAAGTTTAGGGATTATATCTTTGATTTTGAGTTGCAATAAGAATACATTCTTCTCTACAAAAAGGGCTGAATTATTTATTGTAATAAGAATTGTTTGTTTATTGTAATTCTAGTTCTTTTTCGATTTATATACCTTCAATCGGATAGCACTTGATTCTATACTGCTAATAGGGATAATCGAACTAAAGGTTCTAATTACTTTTAATACTTGAAGTTCAGTTTGAGTTTTTAGTGCTTTTGTATATATCTTCCTTGATTGTTAGGTTTGTTTTTTTAATACTTTTTCCTCCTTAATAAGTAGGGTAGTTAATACGATTTTCTTAAGGGTAGCTGTACAATTATATTGGTGTTGGTTCTTTCTATACTTTTCTATAAATCTGTTGATTAATATAGCAAAGGCTTTATTCATTTTGCATTTATCCTTTTCTATTTTATTAGCTTTTTCGAAGTGTTTTTTGATTACAATAAGTATAAAGCTTGTAATTGATTAAGCAATTAAAAACGGGGATATATTATATCTAAGATCGATCAGAAAAAGTATACCTCAATCTAATTGATTCAAACCACAATTCCAATCGCAATTGCATAGCAACAATAGCATATCATAGGATATAGGCACAATAAAGCACATATTCGTAATGGATCAATTGAGCTACTCACAGTATTATACATACCGGGCAGGTTGTATTCCAATATATAAGATTTATAAGGTTTTCGTATATATTGCTTATAAGTATTAATATTCTTATATACCTTATTATATATTCTATAAATATCTATTGTTACTAAGTAATACAAAGGTAAGCATAGCTTTATTATACCTATTATATAATCAATGAAGATTTTTATATCCGTATTCCTTTTTAAATTGAAAAAACGCTTTATAATGAAATCAAAACAATAAAGTAATAATAGCCCAAAGGTTTCCATTAGAGATAACAATTTAAACCTACTTTCCTTAAAGAATATTTGAATATTAATATCTATTAGAAAATATATTCATAGGAATATATCTATTGCTTTATCAAGAAATATCGATATAATAAAGATATAACCTACAATAGTATTACTAAATTCACCCACCAAGTCAACCAAATCGCCCAATACTTAATTAAAAACAAAGCTTCAATTAAAAGTAATCTTATAGAAACATTTCTAAAAAGTATTCTAAAAAAAGCGTCCTGCAAATACATTAATAATATAAAATACAATTTGAAGAAACTAAATATTATTGATTAGAATAAGATCTATAATTAGATGATTATATATATAGAGAATGAGTTCTAATTTAGTTTTATCGATTTCAATAATAATAACAAAGATTCTAGACTCAATGAATTAATCAACTTAGTTATTTTAATCAAGAAATCCAAATCTTCAAAATTGCTAGTAATTATAAAAGACAATAGAATAAATAGCCTTACAAAAGCTTTGGAAGTATTCATTATAATAATCAAAGAAAAAGAAACAAAAACAGAAATAACTGAATTGATAACTGATATAAATACAAAAACAATATAAATCAATAATCGAATCCCAATAGTAAAATTCCTTTTTTCAGATAAGAATATTAAAAACCAAAATAATATTAACTTTATATTGTAATACAAAGTTACTAAGCAACTATAAGAATTTCGGATATTGATTGTAGGATTTGTTTGAGTATTCTTGCTTGATCAAAATAATCAAAACTCTTAGATAGGGATGAATATAAGTCAACCATTAGGTGACCTCAAGTAACTAATATTTATAATTCATCTTTAAATAATCTAGAAATGATAATCAAATTCCTATTATTTATTTTGACTCCCTACATTTGTTATATAAATACATATATTATCTCTTTCCCTTTTTCTCATTTCGCTATTATTGTATATTTTGTAATCCTATCTACTCTTTATATATTACATTTAGACTTAGCCTATAGTATTATACAAAGGATTCTTTATATGACCTATACTACCTTCTACTCTTTTACAATATTATAAAAGATTAAAATAGCTAATAATAAATATATTTAAAACATTATATTCGGGATAGTAATTATTGGAAATCTTATATTGTAGGATATTTGGTATATTAAGGAGTTTCGATATAATTAGTTTATTTTTGTTGGATTATTGATTGAAATAGATTGAAAAGTTATTTTTGAAGAAGATTCAGTATTTTATTAGAAAAATAGTTAATTTGAAATGATTACAAAATATTGTAATAGTAATTATATTGTTAAATAATTCTTTATTCTATAGGTATATATAATTGATATAGATTTAGAGATTGAAGAGATTGATTTTAATAATAATAAAGCTGAAATAATATATTGATATTTAGGTTATTTTTGTCAGAAAAAGGTATTTTGTTACTAGCATACTGCTTAGTATATCATATAACCATATGATTTCCAACAATTTTAATTATAATTAAATAAATAAATTGAAGAAAGTTTCTAATAATTTATATTATATTAAAAGAAAAAAGTTTATTAGTTGAAGAGTATATGAGGTTTGTTTTATAAAGAGAATAAATAAGTATTTAAATAAATAAATAGCTATTTGTATTTTTATAAAATTATATTGTTTTTATATAGATTTATTAAATGTACAAGAATCCTTTGAAGATAGGAATAGATATTTTATTATAGTTGTTGATAATACTATTAGATTTATATAGATTAGATTTATAAAAGATAAATTAGTAATAATAATAATATCTATTTTAATAGATTTGATTAATCAAATAGAAAAGGAATTCAATTCTAAAGTTGCTATTATTAGAATAAACGATAAAAAAAACGAATTCGGAATAGTATTCTAAATTGAGATTAGAAAGAAAAAATTAATCTTCGAATCCTTGTTTTTAGGAAAATACTTTATAAATAGAATTACTGAGAAAAAGATTCAAAATATTAATATTACTTTAAGATTATTATTGAATAAATCAAAAGTTGAATTTAAGATATAAGAACTTATTATTAAATATATTTTATATTTGAAGAATAAATTATTTATAAAAGTATTGCTTTTTGGAGAAATAGGAATACTTTCAATAATAATTATATTATATAAAGTTATATATAATAAACAATTTGATTTTAAGAAGTTTAGAGTATTTGAATATAAAGTATAGATTAGAAACTTTTAATATCCAAAACAATTGTTTAAGAAATTCGAATCGAAAGTATTCAAAGGAGAGTATATTATAATGAGAATAAATGAAAATAATATTTATTATTTTCTTAATCTTTATATCAAAATTATTCATAGAACAATAAATATAGATATCTATTTAAAGAAAAGAGTATCCCAAAACAATCTGGAATAAAAAGGAAGAGAAAAATCCTTTTATATAATAGATTTAAAACTACAAAACGAAAAGTATAATTGATAATATAGAATAATATAGAAAATATATAAATCAATAAATAAAAGAAAGCTTAGATTATAATAAATAAAAGGTATTATTATAATTGCTATAATAGTAATAACTATAAGCAATTAGATAGTTAATATAAGAAGTATAAGTATTTATAATTAAATTATAAAATATATAAATAATTGTAGAGATTCTAAGAATAAGATTTGCTTTAGTAATTATTCTAATTCAAATTGAATTAAATTAGAGTTGTAAGAAAGAATTAGGGAGTATTTTTAGTAATCAGATTATTTAATAATATAAAGTATTGTTTATTATCTTTATATATTTTAAAGATATTTTAATTAATAGCTTTAAATTAATATTAAAAGAAGTAATAGAATTCAAGGATATTATATAAAAGGATGTTTAAATATAAATAGATATAACTAGATATAAATTGCAAAATCTTAAAGATAATAGTATCTTCGAAATTATAAATGGAGTTGTATCTATTAGTAGAAAGCTATTAAATAATAGATATATTTTAAGGAATAAACTAAATCGTTTTAATAAATTAATTAAAAGAAAAGTACTGTCACGGCGCCAACTCCATGTCTGTAGTTGTCGTCGTGCCTCAGGCATCAGCCACTAGCGTGCCCTACTTCTTATAAGTAGGGCCTCTCTCTTTCATAGCTCTTCTACTCTTATGGTACAATATAAGTCTTTACCCGTACCCTGACAAGTACGATTAGTTATTAAAGGGTATCTATAGAGATATAGAATAAACTTTCAAGAAATCTTAATTAGTATAATTTTATTTATTTATTTATTTATATTGCTTAACGTCTGTAGTGGACCTCCCTAGGGGTATTCAAATGTGCTACGAAAATGGACTAATTTACAAAGTAAAAACTCCAACTAAGTATAACAATTTATCTTCAAGGCTAAGGGTTATTCACTCCTCTATAAATATAATCCAACTCCGTTTCAGAAGGGATCGCCTATATATTAATATCTTTGGGTAGGCCTGATTCTTTAATATATATAAAGGAATGAAAATAGTTTCTTTTTAGAAAAAGGAAAGGTAATAGGGTATAAATGGGTAGCTAAAGATTAATTATATTATTAATGTTTGGGGATCGGCAAATATATAAGAAACTCTAAAGGATTAAAAGAGTATATAGATTGGAAAGTAAAGATTGTGGTAGATAGGGAGTAGTTTCTTAGTGATTCGAAGAATATATTAATATTTGTTTATTCAAAGCTAAAGCAAATCCAAGAATAGAATCCTGATTTATTGAAAAGTTGGGCAAATAAGTTTGGGCTTTTGATAAGCTCTTTAATATATATTATTATATTATTAATAGATTGATAGTATAGAAGTACTTAAGGTTAGTCGGTTTTTATTTGATTGTTGATTGTATAGTCGAAGAAGTGGAGTAATGCTTTTGGAGTATTATAGGAATACTTCTGTTTGTTTATTAGATGATTGAACTTCTTATAATAGACTACGAAATCGCTATAGCTGGTTTTCATTGCTAATAGTTTATATAATATATTTCTAGGGAGTTCTAATTATATAAACTCTTTTATATTATAATAGATTTCTATAGTTTGTAGATTGAAGAGGTTTTGGTATTATCGGATTGCTACTAAGATATTTTTGATGAGTGATATCTTATAAAGAACTCAAAGCAGATTCTATTGATTATAAATACTCGAGTAATATTAGTATTTATATAACTGAATATGTTTTTGTTGGTTAGATGGTTTATTGTTTTGTTATTAGTGATACTAGTATATTCTGGGGTCTATTTAATCTTGATATTATAGGTTTTTATTGTTTTATAGTATTTATGAAATGCTTATTACAATAATACTATTGTATTATTATATATATATTATGTAATTGATGTATTATTGATATATATCTATATTCGGTTTGTAATAAGTTTATAGTAAAGCTTTATTAGGTTTTTAAGGCTGTATTATACGCCGATCGCTTCTACATTAAAAATATAGAAATCGGATTGAATACATTTGAATCCGAATACAATTTATACTTTATTCTAATAGATTGTATATCTATATTCTATATCTTATCTACCCTTCTTATTCTTTTTTGATTCATTAAAGAAAATAATATAATCATTAAAGAAAAGATTATTCTATTACTTATTGAAAGTTTTAATAACGTTTTTCTTTTTTAATCTTTCTATAGAATTATTATAGTATTTTAGCAAAAAGTATGGTCGGAATAGTTTCGATTATTGTATAACAAAAATGATTATCCCAAACTATTGAATTTTAGTAATCAATTCTTATATTATATCAGCCTCTCTACCTCTTATATATATCAATAGCTCTAGGTATTCAATTAATAAATATTATATATCAATTGTTTGAAAACAAAATACAAAATAAAGTTTCACTTGCTCAAATGTAATTTCGCTTAATAGTAGGTTGGCTTCAATTAAAAGGGCTGTAATCAGTATTATCCAATAGATTAGGAGTACTCTATATACAATCGAATTGATTATTATATTAATATATTAACAATAGCTTTTAATATTAATATTTATAGAGAAGCCGATCCAATTGAATCCTGTTTTATATTAGCCACTATATTATACTTCTGTTTTATAAAGAATTACAAGGAGGATATAAATGATAATAGTTTTTTATAGGTAGAATACTAATGGATTATATATTGTATATACTATCAACCTAATATGTGAGGTTACTTTTATAGCTTTAGTAGACCGAATTTTTATATATTAAAAGAAAGATAAATGTCGATCAAAAAAGATGTCAAGCTACTTTAGAGTAGGTTAGATGCTAGAATTCATAACTATTGGAATTGGTAATATAATAAGGTTCCTATAAACAATTAGTAATAAATTCGAAATATCATATCGCTTGGTTATATATAGGAGTTCGAACTTTTCTAAAGCAAAAAAGATCTTATTTTTATTACTCCACTAAATAATCTGCTGTACTTTTTTCTAAAGGATTTTAGTATTTATTGATAAATCCTTAGATGTATAATATATTGTTATATTGTTGGTGTAGCTAAAGTTGTTGGAAATCACGTGTACTACGTGCCACTTAGTGGCACGTGCCCTTAGCTTTCCCCTATAAAGCTCTTCTGTAGAGTATAGGTGGTAACTTTGTCCTATAGTGTAAAGTTGTCTTATAGACACTCATATATAATATTATCATATTATACGCAACTTGCTGTCTATTTCCGATAAAAGTAATACTTAGTATCTTAATTGAGAAACTCAACGAAATATAATATATATAGGATTGAGAATAAAGGGAATTCCTATAGTATTCTGCAAACTATTGGAAACTTAACAATTGTTTTACCTTTGAGTTTGATTCTAATCTTTCGGTTTGTAAGAAAAGTTGATCAATTAAAGAAATACTATTGGCTAGTTTTATTTTATTATTCGGTTTATAAGGTGTTGTTTAAGTACTGTATTATAAACTCTCTAAATATTTATAATAACAAATATTATTATATTCCTTATTACAAAAGCAAATTCTATATTATAAATAAATGCTATTGTGAGATTAATATCTATCCATTTGAGTAATACTCTGTAATATTATAGGTTGACTATATTAAACTTTATAACTATTTATAAAATCTAACTAGTAATATATTTCTCAAAGCTCTTACTGATATACAATATAAGGGTAATCGGCTATTACAATTTTGGAGATAATCTATTTTTCTTATCTACTTTAAGTAATATAATAATTTCAGCCAGCTTTTATTTTGTAGAGTAATAGTTGAATATTAAGTAGAATATAAAGATTTTATAAATCATTTCTTTTATATTTCTTTAATAGATTTTTAAAAGATATATTATAGTCCGATTGATACTAGAAGATATATATTTGGTTTTAATAGTATACTTTTCTATTTTTTTTATAGTGATTATTCTTTTTTATAGAAGAGTAATAGGGTTTCTATATTAAACTAGTAGGTTAGTTAATAGATTGTTATTGGTTTTAAATTGATTGAGGATAGTTGAGAGAAGAGCTTCTGTCTTTGCTTTTGTTTTAATAATAATATACTTATCGATTAGTAAAGGAAGGGTTTTAAATGAGCTTTTAGGAGTAAGTTTATACTAGCCTATTATCTTATATAGCTTTTTATTGTTTATAATATTATTAAACCTTATTGTTTAATAAGCTTGTTTGGCTTTTCGAATTATTTATTGTAAGTTTTGATATGTGTCTATTATAAGCTCGAAATTGCTGCCCCATCGGGCTTCGCAATATACTAAATATGCCTCCTTATATTCATCAATCTACTAAGATAAAGTTTTTATTAAATCTCGATTAGGATTTCTAATAGTACAAATAAAATCATCAAGAGCCTCCACCAACTCGTTTATATATTGCTTGATATCCGCTATTGTTGGGATCTTAATAGTTTTCAGATAAACTAAATGATTTATTATTAATTTATTTAATCTAGGTAAATCCAATTCCTTTATTCAGTAATGAAACTAATTTACAATTGTAGTGCTTTTAATTCCTAAAATAGTAATTTGAATAGTGTAATTGGATTTATAGTGAAGTTTATTATAAATCTTTGTATATACACAAGGGATATTGAAAAAGGTTAAATCAAGGATATACTCCTAAGTATATATCGATATCCCGGGAATACCTATAAAGTATATTCTCTAGATATTCGATTAACTAGTTAGGGCCGCCTTTTGATTCGCTAATAAGATACTAAACTTTTATAGTTTGTTTTTAGTATTGAAATCCTTATCTATAATTGTTCGAGTATTCGATTTAAGTTGTATTATATAATCCATTATTGTTAAATCGAGGGGAGTTCAATAGGTATTCAAAATTGAATAACTATTTACCCTAATCTATAGTAAATCTTTATTCTCTAAATTATTCATTTGTTAAATAACAAGATTAGTTTTATTTCGGATATATATGATTACTTGTAGGCCCGATTCCCCTTCTTTAAGGGCCTATTGTTCTATCTAGTAGTCAATCGGCTAATATCTATTGTATATTGTATAGTTTTGGATTGTATTATTCAAATATAATCGGGGTTCCTATATACAGATCATATCTATTAAAACCTCGGCGGTTAGTTAAAGTAAAATAATATAGTTCGAATAGCCCCTATCAATATTGGTTTATATAATTATAAGTTTCCTATTCCTAAATGAATATATATCGATTGTATTACTTATAAAAAGAAAGTAGATATAGAATTACTTAATCTAAACGATTTATAGTCTACTATCTCTATATCTATAAATCCAAAAACCTTATTGGTTAGAGCTAGTTCGTTGAGGTTTTTTCGGGAGGCGATATACTATAATCTTTTTAATAAAACAATTATAAAACTAAACTAGTTTGAGTTCTAACTATATTAACGCTTTCTATTATTTGTACTGATTGTATTCTTATAAACAATAATCCTAGCTCCTGGAATAGGAATTGTAAGCACAATCACTTATAAGGAGGAGGCGGATATTAATGATTGACAATTGCTTACTAATGCCAGCTAATATAGATCCTAATATACTTTGAAACCTATCACTTTGATAGTTTTTCTTTCCTATTGGATCAAAACAACAACCCTTTTATTATATATCTTAAGAATAATAAGGTATTTGAGATATTCTGATTTAAAAGGGTTTAAACAATTGGTATAAAGTATTGAAAACGAGCTATTATTAAAAAGCTTGAATTGTAAAATAAGGATTCTAAATCCAATAATCCATATTATTCTATAAATAATTGGGTTAACACTATAGCGAGATAGCTGATATACTATTAGCTTCTCACCGATTTATACAACAATTTCTTCTTTAATAAATTCTTTAGAAAAAGGAGCAGGAGCGTTTTCCATTTAATAGAAGTTATAGAGTATTATAAGTACTACATACATATACCAGATTTCGAAAAGACAGATTCCAAATCCTCCTACTACCTTTCTAATTTGATTAGTATTTTTGGATTTCAATAGATCGGTACAAGTAGTGGCTATATTGTATTGTAACGATTATCCAATATTGTTTTCTTATAAATAGAGGATTTTTCTAAGGGTTAATCCTAATATCGCGCTTTTTATCTTCAATTGAAAAAGAATAAGACTAGTTTCCCTACAGCGGGTCTCCTCACTCGCTATAATTAGAATCATTCGATTAATACGTTTCTAATCCTTCTTGTTTCTCCTCGCCTCTAAGCAGATTGTATTCTGTCCCCTAGGGGGGAGAGTGCGGGTGGTACTAGATTGATTGGTAGATTTGAATACCTAAAGTGTTAAAGGCTTTTTTGTTATTTCTGAATAGGATATCTTTAGAGTACTTAATATTACTAGCGATACACTGCTATATTGATTATTATATACTGATTCTAAAAGGATAATTAATATAGTGTTTTTGATTTCTAAAACATATTAATATTGATATCGATTTCCTTTGTTATTATTTGTAAATCGATTTATAAAGATCACAAAAGCTTCATCTATCTATTGTATATCTTTTTCAATCTTATTAATTCTTTCGAATTATATTTTGATTATAACAAATATAAAGTTTATTACTGATTTCTTATATAATTGAAAGGTGATTGGGGTCCTCGGAATAATTGGAGTAGTACAATCCAAAGAGTTTTCAGTACTATATATACACATCGATAGCGATATAGTAGTAGGGAGGCTTCTAAAAGCAATTGTTTTTATAATATAGGTTTTCGGTTTCAATATCTTTTTCTAATAATCCATCGAAGATGATATTTATATAGCTATATATATAGTTTTGCTGGAGTAATTATAATAGAAGAATATACTAATTCCTTTTGTTTATTAGTATAATAAGGTATTTAATATTATATATTTTATTAATAAAAGCTATAATAGAAGATTTAGAGATTGATAATATAAATATTAATATTATATTTTTGAATAACGAGCTAATGGATATAGAAATCCTTATAAAAGTATTAAGATTTTTCAAAACAATTTTCTTTGAAATTAAACTTAAAGATAAACTATATCTCAAATTAAAAAAGTCTTTTTATAGATTTAAATAAGCTCTATATATTTAATAGATAGTTATATAGAGATTCTCTAAAAGCATTAAACTCAAAGAATTAATAACAAACCCAAATCTTTTTATAGGAAAGAGAGTATATATTTTATTGTATATTGATAATCTAATATTTCATATGATAAAGAGTCCTTATAGTACACATGGTTATAACACCCTTAAGAACACTATTCTGAAAAATCATATAAAAATCTTCAATTTTAATTCAATCTTAGTATACTACATTTCAGAATATCTAAAATGAAATATTAAAGTAGAATATTGAACTTTATTATTTGATATAATTAATAGTATAGTTTTTATTATTCTAAGCCTCCAATAGGACAAGTTGCAATATAGGTTCTAAGATGCCCTAGAAAATAATAAGAGGAGCTATAGCAATACGAAATTGTTTTTCCAGCACCGAAGGGCCGAAGACAAAGCTCGTTTATTAATAATAGGAAATCATATTAATATTGATTCTATAAAGAAAACAATAAAAAATCAATAAAAATATGAAGATTTAAATGAAACTAGAATATTTTAAGGATTCCAAATAAAGCGAAATCAACAAATTCAATTTCTCAAAATATACTAATCTAATTATATAAAAAAGATTCTATAAAAATTCAATATCAATACAACAAATATAAAAAACCTTTCTTTACTATCTGATATTATTATATAAAATACATACAAAAACAAACTCTTTTGTAATAATCATAAAACAATATATTTTCAAATTATTGGCTATACTATTTACCTTTCCAATTACACCTAATCCGATATAGTATATCCTATAAGCTAGCTAATTCGAATTATACAAACACTAAGGGAAAATCACCTAGTATTTGTAAAGTATTTACTTCAATATCTTACTAGTATATATTTAGTTGATATAATTTATTCAAATCGATTGAATATACTTCTATACAAGTATTAGAAATATATAAATTCTATTTGGGGATCTATAATAAATAGAAAGTCAATATAAGGAGTAGTTTTCATTAGATATAAAAAAAACTATAATTTGGTTATTAATAAAACAAAAATCGATTTTCTTTTGTATAATAGAAATAGAAATTATAGTAGTTGATAAAAAAGTTCAAAAGATTATATAAATAGAAAAACTAGTCAAAGATTTCAATAAACAATTGAACAACAAACTATTTATTCTAATCTTATATTGTGATAATACAAGTGGAATTGATTAGATATAAGAGAATAAGTTCTATAATAAGGCTAAATATATTGATATCTAATAGTATTATATTTGAAAGGATATAATAGAAGCTAAAAGGCTTTATATTATATAAATACTAGGAATTGAATAAACAATTAATATATTTGTAAAGCAATTAACCTATTTTGACTTTATTATATATAAAAAAGGATTAGGATTGGATTTAGAAAACTAAATATTATAATAGTTAATATTAAAGAAAATCCGAAAGAAATTAGAAGCTAAACTATATATAGCTAGATTGTCATTTATTATTTCATCTACTATAAATAGGGGAATAAAGTTTAAAACTAAAAGTACTTTTGTATTACAATATAATAAAAGATTATAGGGTATTTAAATTCCATAGGAGATATAGATACTATAAATAGCTTAGAAAACTAGTATTATTGTAAAAATTAATAAGGCTTTTTATAATTTGTATATAAATCAATTAAAGTTTATATATTTAGATAATAATATTCCTATTATAGAGGGGATATTGGAAATTATATATATTATATACTATTTAATAGTACATACCCTTAGCTTCCCCCTATAAATCTCTTCTCTATTATAAAGTTATATTATAAACACTCCTATATATAATATTATTATATTATATACAATTTACTATCTATTTCCGATAAGATTAGAGCAATTACTAAAGCAAATTTTATTTTTGGAATCTCTATAACTATTTGTATATTCTATAGTGTAAAAGAGTAGAAGGTGGTATAGGTTATATAAAGAATCCTTTGTATAATACTGTAGGCTAAGCCTAAATACAATATACAAAAAGCAGATGGGACTACAAAACATACAACAATAGTAAAATAAGAAAAAAAGAAAGAAGTAATATATATATTTATATAACAAAATATAAGGAATTAAAGTAGATAATAGGAATTTAATTATTATTTTTAGGCTATCTAAAGATAAATTATAAATACTAACTATATAAGGTCATCTAATAGTTGGATTATATAATGGATTATATGATTTGTTTATATTCATCTCTATCTAAATGTTTTGATCATCTCAATCAAATAAGAATTTAAATAAAACTGCAAAAAGAAAACACAAAAGAAAAAACAATACTGTTTTCTTTGTACAAAAAAGAGAAAAACAAATTGTATATAAATACTACAATCAACATTCGAAATCCTTATAGCTGCTTAACAACTTTACACTACAGTATAAAGTTAATTATTATTTTGACCTACTTATAGATCTCCCTTATCACCTAGCACTCCAATTCATCATAAACTCCTTTTTAATAGACTCCCTTCTGTAGCAGCTTTTTTTGTAGTTTTGTTTTTTTTGGTTACCCTTGCTTTTTTTATCCAACTATTTTTAGCTTGCAGAACTTTTTCTAATACAGATCTCTTATTTATCACAAATAAATATCCAGCTTCTAAAGGCCCAACAACAATTTTTTCTTTTCCCTTATAAGATATAGGTCTGCTAGATCTGGCCTTCTCTTTAGAATTGCCTTCATTATCAAAGTCGCTTACAATAGAAATCGCTCTTTCGTTTTTATTAGATATAAAAACTACTTTTCTTTGTCCTTCAGATACAGGATTGTTCAACATTTTATAATAAGACTTATCCCAATCGATAATACTCGGTTTCTTCAAATCGCATTTCACACTATTAATATACTTACAAAACACTCTCTTTAGAATATTCTTTAGAAATATTTCCATAAAATTACTTTTAATTGAAGCTTTGTTTTTAATCAAGTATTAAACAATTTGATTGAATTGGTAAATGAATCTAATAATACTATTATAAATTGTATCTCTATTATATCGATATTTCTTAACAAGGCAACGGATGTATTTCTATAAGTATATCTTTTGATAGATATTAATATCTAAATACTTTTTAAGAAAAACAAACTTGAACCATTATTCCTAATTAAAGCTTTTGAATTGCTATTCTTTTATTGTCTTAATTTTATTACAAAGGGTTTATTCAATTTGAAAAGGAATACAAATATGAAAATCTTTATCAGTTATATAATAAGTATAACGAAATTGTTTTATACCTTCATACTACTCAATAGTATTGGATCCTTAAAATCAAAGTATTCCTTTTTATTTAGGGAATAGAAGTGATGGAGTATTTGATCTGGAGAGATACTCTATAAAATAAATGAATTGAGTAACACTTAGATCGCTTATAAAAGGAGGGTTTCCAAATAAATTGATATTAATATCACTTAGGTTTTTGTTATCATAAAGTAATTCAATAACCTCAAAACTTGAAGAAAATAACTCTCATATAGAGTTTACTTTGTTTTCTTCGATAGATATTATAATAATAAATATAAGAGTATTTTGTGAATTTATAAAAGAGTATTTATTCAATTATAAGAATAATACTTTGATAAAAAAAGCTTTAGATTGTTCAGCTTTTCTTTTTATATTCTTCCAAGGGAATATCGGACTTAGGTGTTTGATTAGTAATTTTACACTAGTAATACAAAGTTGCTAATACAACTTTTCCTTTCCCCCCCCCTTTTTTTTTAATTTTTAGTTTTTGGTTTATTATTAATAGGGGTTTTATACTAAATATATACTTTTTCTATATAAAATGTTATCTTATCTATATCAATCAATTGTTTTCTTATCTACTAGATTACTTGCTTAATAAAACCCAATTCTGTTTAATATATTCTACAAAAATAACTGTATTAATTATTTCAAAATAGTTTTCGTTTTAAATCTTAATATCAATGAATAATAATAAATGTTGCTTTGAAGATAATACTATATACGAATATCTCTTAAAATAAACTAGAGTTTTGATTATTTAAGCTTTTTGAATCCAGAGTTTTCCAATTAACAATTATTAGTGATTCGACTTTTGTAATTCAATAATTTAAAAATAAAAATATCAATACTAATAAGATTTACAATATACTATATTAGATTATATCGAAGTAAATACTATAATAAAGTATTCTTGTTTTAGTATTGCTTTCAAACTATATATCAATTTGAAAGGTTTTTGAAATATTCCATCTTCTCTCATTTTACTATTATTGAAATAAAAATGTTATTCCAATCTACTATAAATCCTATATTCCCTTTTCTTGACTTTCTCTTGATTATAATAGTTCCTATTATATTCAAAACAATTTAAAAGTTCAGATTCATATATAGCTTCTAACCTTTCAACATTCTTCCCTATATAAATCACTAATATAAAAAAATAGAAGATAATATAAATCATATAAAGAATCCTTTATATAATACTATAAATTAAATCTAAATACAATATACAAAAAGCAAATAAAACTATAAAACACATAACAATAATGAAATAAGAGAAAAGAAAAGAAACAATATATATACTCATATAACAAAACATAAAAAGTCAAAATAGATAGTAGGAACTTAATTGTTATTTCTAGGCTATCTGAAGATGGACTATAAATACTAGCTATACGAGGTCACCTGATGGTCGGGTCATGTGATGGGTTACGTGATCTGTTCACAATAGTCTGATTACAAATATTTATATTTTTTATGTTGGTTTTCTAATTGCTTATAATTATTATTATTATAATAATTACAATAGTACTTTTTATATTAAAGGATAGATTTGAATTTCCTTTTGTTTATTTATGATTTGAGTTTTCTTTTGTTTATTGGTTTATACATTTTGTATATTATTTTTGTTGCAAATTATATGATATATGATTAATACTAAGCAGGATACTAGTAACAAAAAACCTTTTTCTGATAGGTTATGAGCCCGGATGGCGCAATAGTAAAGTGTATCATTTGATAATACGAGACCCACATTTAGTATAACTTGATAGATCAGAAAAAGTGGAAAAGTGATCTACAATCATATACAACCTAGAAGAGGTTTAGCTCCACTCCCTGAACGAGAAGCGTTAAAGTATAGAGCTAGCTCCCAAGGAAGGAGCTGTAGAGTATACTACTTAAGAGGGCGTATTGGAAATCATATGATATATGATTAATATTAAGCAGTATACTAGTAACAAAATACCTTTTTCTGATAATTTTGTATTGTTAGTTATATCTTTTGTTTTGTAGTTTTAGGTTTATTATATGGAAGAATTTTTCTTTTCTTTTTTGTTCTGGATTGTTTTGAAATACTCTTTTTTCTAAACGGATATTTATATTTATTAAAGTTAATATTTGCTGTTTTATTAATAATCTTATTATGAAGATTAAGGAGGCGATAAATGTTATTTCTATTTATTCTAATTATGATATACTTTTGATTCGAATTTCTTAAACAATTGTTCTAGATATTAAGAGTTCCTAATCTATACTTTATATTCAAATACTTTGAGTTTCTTAAAGTTAGATTATCTACTATATATAGCTTTATATAATATAATTATTATTGAAAGTATTCTTATTTTTTTAAAAAACAATGCTTTTATAAACAATCTATTTTTCAAATATATAGTATACCTAATAATAAACTCCTATATTTTGGATTCAACTTTTGATTTATTTAATAATAATTTTGAAGTAATACTAATATCTTGAATCTTTTTTTCAACAACTTTATTTATAGAATGTTTTCCTGAAGGTGAGGATTCGAAGATTAATTCTGTTTTTTTAATTTCAATCTGGAATACTATTCTGAATTCGCTTTTTTCATTGTTTGTTTTGATAATAGCAATTTTGGAATTGAATTCCTTTTCTATTTAATTAATTAAATTTATCAAAATGAATATTATTATTATTGTTGATTTATTTTTGGTAAATCTAATCTATATAGATTTAATAGTATTATTAATAACTATAATAAAGTACCTGTTTCTATTTTCAAAGGATTCTTATATATTTAATAGATCTATATAAAGATAATATAGTTTTGTAAAAGTGTGAATAGTTATTTGTTTATTGAAATGTTTATTTATCTTTTTTGTGAGGTAAGTTTTATATACTTTTTGATTAGTAAACTTTCTTCTTTTAGTATAGTATAAACCATTAGAGGTTTTTTTTAGTTTATTTATTTGATTGTAATTGAAATGATTTAAGTATTGATATATTATTTCGGTTTTGTTATTATTAGAATTAATCTTTTTAATCTCTAAGTTTATATTAGTTATATATATTTGTGGAATGGAGGGCTATTTAATAATATAATTGTTATTGTAATATTTTGTAATTATTTCAAGTTGACTATTTTTCTAATAGAATATTGAATCTCTTTCAAAGATAACTTTTCGATCTGTTTTGATTAATAATCTAATAGAGATGAGTTAATTATATTGAAACTTCTTAATATATTAAATATCCTATAATATAATGTTTCTAATGGTTATTGTTCTGAATATAATACTTTGAATATATTTATTATTAGCTATTTTGATTTTTTGTAATATATTCTAATATATAAGATTTGTAAGGTTTTCAATTGAATTTGTCGGAAATAGACAGCAAGTTGCGTATAATATAATAATATTATATATAGGAGTATCTATAATACAACTTTATACTATAATATAAAGTTGCTATCTATACAATAGAAAAGAGATTTATAGGGGGAAGCTAAGGGCATATACTACCAAGTGGTATATAGTATACATAATTTCTAATATCCCCCCTATAATAGGAATATTATTATTTAAACATATAAATCTTAACTAATCTATATACAAATTATAAAGAGCCTTATTAACTCTTACAATAATACTAGTTTTCTAAGTTACTCATAGTATCTATATTTTTTGTAGAATTCGAATACTCTATAATCTCCTATCATATTGTAATACAAAAGTATTCTAGTTTTAAACTTTATTCCTCTATTTATAATAGGTGAAATAATAGATAACAATCTAGTTATATATAGTTTAACTTCTAATCTTTTTTAGATTTTTTTTGATATCAATTATTGTAATATTTAGTCTTCCAAATCTAATCCCAATCCTTTTCTATATATAATAAAGCTAGGATAGGTTAATTGCTTTATAAATATATTAGTTATTTACTTAGTTCCTGGTATTTATATAATATAAAGCCTTTTTACTTTTATTATATTCTTTTGAATATAGTGCTATCGGATATCAATATCATTGGCTTTGCTATAGAACTTATTCTTTTATATCTAATTAATTCTATTTATATTATTGTAATACAAAATTGGAATAAATAATTCATTATCCAATTATTCCCCAAAATCTTTGATTAGCTTTTCTATTTATATAATTTCTTTAATTCTTTTATTAACTATTATAATCTCTATGTCCATTATATGAAAGAAAGTCGATTTCTGTTTTGTTAATAACCAAATTATAGCTCCTTTATATTTAATAAAAACTACTCCTTATATTAACTTTCTATTTATTGTAGATCCCTAAGTAGAATTTATATATCCCTAATATTTGTATAAAAGCATATTCAATTGATTTGAATAAATTATATCAATTGAATATATACCAATAAAATATTGAAATAAGTGCTTTACAAATATTAGATAACTTTCCTTTAATATTTAAATAATTCGAGTAAGCTAGCTTATAGAATATACTATATTGAATCGGATACAATTGAAAAAGTAAATAATACAACCAACAATTTGAAAATATATTATCTTATTATTGTTACAAAGGAATTCGTTTTTATATATATCTCATATAATAGTATTAGATAATAAAAAAAGGTTTTTTATATCTATTATATTAATATCAAATCTTTATAAAATCTTTTTTATATAATTAGATTAATGTATTTTGAGGAATCGAATTTATTGATTTCGTTTTATTTGGAATCCTAAAAATATTCTAGTTTTATTTAAATCCTTATATTTCCATTGACTTTCTATTATCTTTTTCATAGAATCAATACTAATACGATTTCTTATTATTAATAGATTATCTATATATAATAGAATATATATTCCTTTTCCTATAAAAAGATTTGGGTTTACTATTGATTCATCGAATTTAATCTTTTTCAAAAATCTCTATATAATTATTTACTAAATATATAGAATTTATTTAAACCTATAAAAAGACTTTTTCAATTTGAGATATAGTTTATCTTTGAATTTGATTTTGGGGAAGATTGTTTCAAAGAATCTTAGTATTTCTATAAGAATTTCTATATCCATCAACTTACTATTCAAAAATATTATATTAATATCCATATTATCGATCTCTAGATCTTCTATTATAACATTTATTAATAAAATATATAATATTGAATACCTTATTATACCAACAAAGATTTCTTAAAAATCTATTCTATATCTTTATAAATACCTTTTAATAATTAATCATGCTTTTCTTCTAATTAATATACCAAAACGATCTAATTTATTCCTCAGAACATATCTACTACTTAATAGTTTTCTGCTAACAAATACAACTCTATTTATAATTTCGAAAATACTATTATTTTTAAGACTTTACAAGTCATATCTAATTATATTCATTTATATTTGAATATCCTTTTATATAGTGTTCTCAAATTCTACTACTTTTTTTAATATTAATCTAAAACTACCAATTAAAATATCTTTAGGATATACAAAAATAATAAGTAATACTTTGTATTGTTAAATAATCTGATTATTGAAAGTACTCCCTAATTGTTTTTTGTAATTATAATTCGATTCAATTTGAATTAGAACAGCTACCAGAGCAAATCTAACTTTTAGAATCTCTATAACTATTTACATATTCTATAATCTAACCGCAAATATTTGTACTTTTTGTATTGGTTATCCAATTACCTATAATTATTGCTGCTGAAGTAATTGTAATAGTACTTTTTGTATTAAAGGATAAATCTGAGTTTCTTTTTGTTTGTTTATAATC
Organism: Sclerotinia spermophila; assembly: GCA_038090695.1. Taxonomy (NCBI): domain Eukaryota; kingdom Fungi; phylum Ascomycota; class Leotiomycetes; order Helotiales; family Sclerotiniaceae; genus Sclerotinia; species Sclerotinia spermophila. The sequence goes on along the minus strand of JBBMOJ010000532.1, from coordinate 4,661 downwards.
TGAACTTCTTTTCGTTTATTAGTTTATATATTTCATGTATTATTTTGTATTATTAATTGCATTTTTCGTTTTGTAAATTTAGGCCTATCATATAAAGGGATTTTTCTTTTTCTTTCTGTTCTGGGTTGTTCTAGGATACTCTTTTCTTTAAACGGATATCTATATTTATCAAAGTTAATATCTATTATTCTATTAATAATCTTATTATAAAGATTAAAAAGGTAATAGATATTATTTCTATCTGTTCTAATTATAATATATTCTCCTTTAAATACTCTCGATTCGAACTTTTTGGATAATTGTTTTGGATATTAGGGGTTCCTAGCCTACGTTTTATATCCAAATACTCTAAACTTTTTAAAATTAGGTTATCTATTATATATAACTTTATATAATATAATTGCTATTAAAAACATTCTTATTTTTTTAAAAGATAATACTTTTATAAGTGATTTATTCTTCAAATATATGGTATACCTAATAATAAGTTTCTATATTTTAAATGCAACTCCTGGTTTATTCAATAGTAATTTTAAAATAATATTAATATCTTGAATCTTTTTTTTAACGATTTTATTTATAAAATATTTTCCTAAAGACAAAGATTCGAAAATTAACCTTTTCTTTCCAATCTCAATCTGGAATACTATTCCGAATTCGCCTTTTCCATTATCTATTCTAATAATAGCAATTTTGAAATTCAATTTCTTTTCTGTTTAATTAATCAAATCTATTAAAATAAATATTATTATTATTACTAATTTATTTTTTACAAATCTAATTCATATAAATCTAATAGTATTATTAATAATTATAATAAAGTATTTATTCCTATTTTCAAAAAGTTTTTGTATACCTAATAAATCTATATAAAGATAATATAATCTTATAGAAATATAAATAACTATATATTTATTGAAATACTCATTCATTCTCCTTACAAAACAAACCTTGTATATTTTTCGATCAATAAGCTTTCTTTTTTTAATATAATATAACCTATTAAAGACTTTCTTTAGTTTATCTATTTAATTATAATTAAAATGATCTAAGTATTAATATATTATTTCGGCTTTATTATTATTAAAATCAATCTCTTTAATCTCTAAGTTTATATCGATTATATATATCTATAAAATAAAAGATTGTTTAATAATATAATTACTATTACAATATTTTGTAGCTATTTCAAATTGACTATATTTCTAATAGAATACTGAATCTTTCCTAAAGATAATTTTTCAATCTATTTTAATCAATAAATCTATAGAGATGAATTGATTATATAGAAACTTTTTAATATATTAGATATTTTGTAATATAAGATTTCTAATAATTGTTATTCTGAATGTAGTGTTTTGAATGTGTTTATTATTAGTTGTTTTGATTTTTCGTGATATACCCTAGTATATAAGATTTATAAGATTTTCAATTGAATTAATAAAATAATAGAAAGTTTTTGAATCAAAGATTTATTTGTTGTTTTGAGCTTTAGTATATATTGTATTATAAAAATAGAAAAAACTAGTATATTCTTTTACTATAATGTCACGGAAATCCCCGTATCACATATATCACACATTCACATACACTAATACAATACAATCCACATCCAGAACTACATATAATCAAATAGCAGTATAGTATATTCATTTATTTTATTAATAGATTATATATTCTATTCCTCCATTTATATAACCTAGATATAAATTACTATTCCCTATTAAAAAATTATATCATCTATATCTATATATATATAAAGAGATAGATTATTATAATCAATCCCTAAGCTAATCAATTTTATATATCTTTATATATACTTTTCTTTAGTTTTCAAAATAACCAATAATATAGCTATCCTTTGTAATAGTTATAAGCCCGGTTTGCTCTTAAAATTACATATATATATATATATATCTCTTTGAATCATTTAATACTTTATTTACTCTTATTTATAACTTTCTACCTATATTCAATTCTTTATTATATCGAAAAACAACTTTTCAGAAACTTCTATTCATCTAATTACTTATAAATAATAAGCAAAATAATATCTACAATTACAATACCTTTACACTTCAAAAGGAATCTGGAAAGATATAAAACCATTAAACAATATCTTAATTTCTTTTACCCCAAATTCGGATAATAAAGACTCGATTCAAATGATTCCAAATACTAAAGAAAACTAGCTTACAAAGAAAGTATCTAAACTTATTATTATTTCGGAATTTATGGAAAGATATAATGAATATAATATTCGGGAATATATTATTAAATATAAAATATACAAGAATCAATCAGAATAGGATTAATAAGGAGATATACAAATAGAAGCTTCTATTCTGCCTACTCCTTATACTTTTCAAAATATATTAACTAAGTACTTTGTATTTCAAGGAGAATATTATAGTTTATATAATAAGTATAATCTTATAAATAAAATATATCAGGATATCTACAATTGAAAAACTCAAATTGTAAATTCCTTTCATCTTTTCGAAATAATAATCGAAAATAAAACTTCAAAAGTGCTTCTATTTAGAATAATTATCTGGATATTAAAAAAGAAGTTTATATTTATCAATACAATAGTAAAAACTATTGTAATTTAAGAATATAGAAATATACTTCAATAAGCTATCTTAGAGTAAACTAATCTAATGAAATAGTATAATAAATAGTTTAAGGTTTATATTAATATAAAAATCTATAATATTGAAATCGAAGATAATTTAGTATTAATCAATTTCGTAAATATAATAAGTATTTGTATATTCTCTATTTAAGCTAATATGATACTTATTCAAATTAAAATTAATAATCAATTCGATATTCCAAATTACTTGTTGAAATAATATAGGGATATTTTTGGTGGTTTAGTTTATTAAAAGTTATTGATATTAAAAGACAAAGGTATTTTCTTAATTATAAATCCTTCTTTTTTATTTCTATTAACCAATAGTTTTTTTTCAATATTTAAAAAGGGAAAGAATGAAAAGAAGAATAAACAATAGAAGAAGAAAAATCTATATATATATCTATATAAACTAGAATCAGATTAGAAATAAAACAAAGTTGGTTTAATTCATTATACAAAAACTTATTGGTTGATAGAACTTATATTTATAGGAAAATATAGTTCAAGGAAACCCTTTATTCTTTTAGAAAAAGAATATAATATTATTCAAAATCTTATTAAAAATGAAGAATGGAATTCAATATAGAAAAGCTGGGAGGAAAAGGAATGATTCAAATCAACTATTAACATTTCAAATCAAATTAATTTTGGAGTATTAACAATCGCCTATATTATACAAAACAAATCTACAAAAGGTATTTATAATATATTATTAACTAAGTTTCAATTATATCCTCTTTTTTAAAGTATTATTTTTGATAATAGTAGTACTATATATCTTATAACATTTTGTAAAGACTAATGCAGCAATAAAACAACTAGTTATCTCTTAATACAAGACTTTTCATTACCCTTCTAAAACCTATAGAAACTCCGCAATTTATATTCATATACACCCCACTATCAATCCGATAGGGATATATAGGTTTCGGGGCTATAATATTCGAATACTTATTTAGCCCCGAAACTTAAATCTATTCTCCAATCCTAATTCTATAAAATCCGAATGCTTAGTATTATCGATATACAATCCTCTTTCACTAGAATGTTTATAATAGAGTCTTCCCTTTTGTATTTTGTATTCTGAGAAGTAATTGTTTATTTTCTGATTCGATTATATAATATAATAATTGTATCGATATCGAAATATTAATAAATTATATTTCAAAAACAAATTTCTAATCTATCCTATAAAATTCCTGTATTAATATATATACTACAAATAATAAAAATATTCAATTATATATTTTACTACTCTATTAGTAAATCACTAATAAATCTATAAGTTAATACCTTTTTTGGAATAGAAAGTGGATTTTTTTCTATCAGTATTAATTTCCTTCTTCTTTTCTAATAATATTCTCAACTGAAACTATCAAGATTACTGTGTGGTCTGTTAGTAGTCCCTTAGGTCTTATTATTCCAATCTATCTTTGTTGTTCTAAATATATCTTTATTATTAATATAAAAGATTATTATAACTTTGATAAAGATTCTTATTTTTCTTATATTTATTATTGTAGATAATAGAAAGTATACTATTCGATATTTGATTATTTTATTTCTAATATAAATTTAATATATCGGATTATAGTTGTTTGGGAGTTAGTTCTTAATAAAAGTGAATTAGAAATTGATACTATAATAATGGTGATATACTAGTCTAATCGCTATATAATAGGTATAGAGTTTTATCTTTATAAGAAGACTAAATATGATAATATATATTTATTAAAGATATTAGATGAAATAAGTATTTTGTTATTTAAGAAGGTTGATAGATTAAATGAATTAATAGAATACTATATGTATTTCTATTATTTTGTTATCAATAACCTTTTATATTAATATTGTTACGGGAGCTGCCTCTAGGGTCATATAGAAATAGCTAGAGATCTTTCAAAGTAGTTTAGACTAGACTTCAAATAGGAATTCAATAGAATTAATAACTAATTACAATTCTCGTAACTATAATAATAAAACTAATAATTATTCTTAAATACAAAACTCTATATTATAA
>JBBMOJ010000531.1:0-25874 GCA_038090695.1 Sclerotinia spermophila | reverse complement strand
AAAATTCAGACTAAGTCTTCCACTTATATTATATATATATATATAATACAGTTTTAACCTCCAAGAAAAAGGAATAGCAAACAATATTCGATGTATTGTCAGCCTTTATATTGTAGTTTGGTTTCAAGGAATCAAGAAACGTAGAACAAACGATGCACCTGTCTTTGTTTCTAAGCACGAATGGCAAATCCATACGCACTTAATCTTACTCTTGATTATTGTACGATTCATGAAATGCGAACAGAGACTAATATGAGAATACAGGATTAAATTTTTGCTGGTACATTAAACCCAAGAATTGAGCCTCATGCCTCCGCAGCATGATGACACCTTGATCTTATTTGGCCACATTCATGGGGTCCGTCATAGTATATGCTACAACACGTTGTTGAAGCTCGCTCCAGTAAAGACAAACGAGACTTTGCCAGCTTTGCTTAATCCATCATTTCGGGCTGTAATTCCACTAGAAACATAGACCCTGGCCACCTGAAAGAAAAGTACTAATACCAGGAGCTCCTCGGCCGTCTTGCGTATCGCACTAGCGATACAGCACAGCATGCAATCGAAGCACATTCCGAACAGCTGACAGATACATCTAACCTATATCAACCTCCTACTCAGTAAGTCAGATAGTAATTTGCTTCCAGAGATATCGAGTTAAATCAATATGGGAATCAATATCTTCAGCAAGTCACCGGAGCTCGCATTACACAAACTCAATTGTTAAGATCAGACCGTTTTCTTTCCCGAAACGCTCTACCAAGACTTTTGGTACCGAGACGACCCAATTCTACAGAGATTGAAAGGATAAGTATTGTAAACCCCACTTTTAGCAAAAACTTGCTGTTTTTACTAAATTTCATTGCCGCTTTAAGGGATTTAACTATATATTGAGCTGTTCCCTCTAAATCTCTAAATTCGATCGATTTTATAACTTTTTATCAATTATATTTAACTTTAATAAATTTACAATAATTAAAGCTTTTGAAGCTTTCAATAAACCTTAATCAATTTAGAATAGAACTTTTCTTAAAGAAAAGCTTATAATTTTAATGATTTTTATATATTTTTCTGAAATATACATTTACAATACTTCCGTCAACTTTTGTTCATTATATTAATTTTTAAAAAGTGTAATATTTTAATTGGCTAAAATCCTTATATATAGGGAAAAGCACAGCCGCTCTAAAATGTGTTTTACAATACTTTAGCCAGCAACCTCCGTACAAGCAAGCAATGCGGGGTGGCCACCCATCATTTTCGCGTGGAACGCTCAAATGCGTCCCTTATTTTTGTCTTATATCCTGAATTCGTAATGCATTACGATGACTCGATCTCAATTTGACCTCGAAATCCCATGTGGAGTATGGGTCATGCTTACCCATTTGACCAAAGTGGTGTGTCTCGGTCCAATTGAAAATTCCAATTTTTGTGCTTGCGATAGACAGAGACTTTGATTGTTTATCTTGTGCTCGGATAGGTATGCATATCTGATGTATTCAGGGACATTTAGCAAGGGTGTACGCACTACCTCTACTGTGATGATTTGGACTGCGACCAGAGGAACTCAAGAGGAAGCCGAGATGGTTAGCTAAGGGTCTCATGAGCTAACACGTCGAATACTCTTAGATATATAGTTATCAACCAGTTATTTACCTTGGTTCGACCGCGGGATATCCACAAATCCCCCATTCAATGTCAATGAAATTATCACTGCTGGAACTGGGATGAAGCTACCCCAATGCAGTCCTTCTAAGTGTACTGTCCAGCCAATCAAGTTCATATATGGTGTGTATAAGGATTTGGCCGAGAAATATAACTCGACTGTTGGTCAACTTTTCAGATTCAATACTGGTTATCGATACAGTTCTTCCATTGAATCTCTTTCGCCCGTTCTTACCATTCCAACGAACTGCAAGCCACTTGCAGATAATATCACTATTATCTTGTGAGTTATTTGTGGGTTGATGAGCTTCTGTGTTGGTTCTGAGGTGTTTGGATTTTGAAGGAAGTGTGGTGATATTTTCTTTTCTTGTAGACCAACGTGGCTTTGTGATGTTAGCATGTGGGTTTCATGTAGATAGAGTAATCTGACCATCCTGTCCTGCGCAGAAGATACAGTTGATGTTGTCGTAGATTAGTCACTAAGAAGTAAAACACTGAACAAATAGTCTCATCATAACTCAAGGGTACACAATGATGAAAAGTCCATATGCAGCCACGGCTCCTTTCAAAGACATTCCGAAATCGAACCAAATTGTGGCCCTCCTTTCTATTTAGCCCCATATTGCCCCAACCACAAAGACTCTCCCTATTTCTTGATTATGATCAATTCTTTCTATAATCGGCCCAGTTCTCACACTGGATTATAAGTTCAAAAATTTGCACAATTTGCATCAAATAACAAGCAAGTTGGCGCAGTGGAAGCGCGCCGGGCTCATAACCCGGAGGTCCCCAGATCGGTAAGCAATAACTTCATTCGTCCATACAAGAAATCAAATTAATATTATCTCCAGAAACTGGGACTTGCTAGCTAGCATACAAATATTTTTTCCTTGTCTTCTCTGTTGTCAGAGGTTCTCTTTGGCAAAAGCTTTGAAAATACAGCTATATTTTGGTTACTGACTCATTTGTTGAAGAACTTTTTTTTGATAGTTCGGAGTGGATCCATTGATAAGATATTTTCGGCTTCGTAAGGGGGCACAAAGGATCCGAGATGGGCCTATCCGGCTATATGTTAAATACCCCCACCAAGGCTAACATAACCAAGGCTACCACTCCATAAACGACATACAGGACATTCATAACTAAATGGTTGTTTACTCTATTATCGGAATTCTGTTGCTTTGACTAATCCTTCATATTATCTTTTAAACTTCTTTGAAAAAGGGACTACAGAAGTCTATTAAGTGAAGACCTCATGATTAGTAAGATTATAGTTGAACTGAATGAAATAACCTTGGTGAGCAAGATGATTAGTTAAACTCAGACGCCCTGTGGTGGTAGATTCCGTACTTAATAAAGCGATTGCTTTATTACTGTAATAAAATCTTCAATACTTTTATAATATATTGAATAAATTGTTTTTATAATATTAATCTAATTAATCATCTTTTCGTATTTGATGAAACTTATTTCAATCAATAAGGTCTTAATGAATTTTCTAAATTTTTGAAAGGTTAATTGAAAATTTAGGCCTAAGGCAACTTTTTGTTAAATAAAACCTATAAGTTTTATTTGTTTTTCAATCTATATTATATCTATATTTTGAATCTTTTATTGATATATAAATTGAAACCAAATTAGATTCTTGTTTATATAATATATTCTATATTATATAATATGATAATAAAATTTGTGATTGAAAAATAAATCAAAAATGAAATAAAACAATTCATAAATAAATCCACTCCTCTTTAGACTTTCGACTAATACTTCCGCTTATATTTTAATTCCTATACTTACTCTTTTAATTCTATATATATATACCTCTCTTCTATACTTACTTCTTTAGTTTTATATATATATATATCTCTCTTTTATATTTACTCTCTTAACTCTATATACATATACCTTTTTGTTTATTTCTTTTTGAATTCTAATATTGAAAGATTCTAAGGCTCTTTGGGCTAATATTTTCTTTTTTTCTATTAAAATTCAATAATAAACGGATTGCAAAAAGTGCCGATTTTATTCGTCACTAACGAAGTATACATTTCGTTAGTGACAAAAGAAACTTTAATATTGTAATGTACAAAATAGAAATTAGTATGGGGATTTATATTGAATTTCTTTTCGTCTATAATATTAACTTTGCCACTATAGGGACGCAGGTCCAAGTCGAAATGCCGTCTATTATCTTGTTGATTGGCGTTATATCATTGAGAATGGAAAGTCCCATCTACAAAGTAAACTGCGAATGAATAATAAAGCATTGTTGGTGAATTATTTCATTCACTTGAAAATATACAAAGTTGCCACGTCCATGCCACAGGGCTGAGTAGCACTGCTGATGAGCACGAGTTTTTGATTCACCCCAGAGATGTCTAGATAGAAGAAAGCGTAGATTCTGTCTATTCAAAGCATGCTTGTTCCTTGTTCCTCTGGATATTGAAGATCATTTGACATAGTTTCCCAATATAATAACTTTACCCTTGTCGTTATACTGTATGACATGCATTGCACTATCAAATCAAGTCCTCGCTTTGCTATCTCCTTGGAAATCAGTAAAATAATTTAATTACTCTCAAGAAATACAAACATACTTACCGGTAATGCCAGAAAGAACATCTAGAAGAGTTCACCTGCGGAAAAGAAACAAGGTCGCAACCAACAATCAATGAAAACTGTAAAAATAACCAATCTTCCAACTCTGTTACCCAACAACGCTTTGGCTCGAAAAAAGTACTCATCAACTTCCATCCTACAATAGTGCTCTAACATGGAAAGCAGCAATCCATCTGATTCTCCGCTGGTAAATCTGCGACAAAAAGATTACGATCACACCCAGGTCCACCCCGAGGATCCCAGCCACCATTAGTACATCGGGCTTCACCGTTCGCCTTTTTACTTGTCCAGCTCAATGTTCCATATGTAAATTGAACGTAATCGTTCTCGTGCTCTCCAGTGATAGCAAGTGGGTTGGGAAGAGGAACTTGTATCGTCGTGCCATTTCCATCATTTATCGGATCACCTAACCCTTGATTATCAAAATACGATGCTGGTGTCTGGTAGATGACTACCTTGCTGTTGTCGCGTAGCGTTATGTTTGCGTATAGGTTGTTGGTCGCTGGATTGCAGTTTTCGCGCTCAATGAGATGGAAGCAGCATGTGCCAGCAGCATAAGCCGGAAGGCGCGGCGGCGGCGGCGATAGAGTCGTCGAAGGTGGCTGAGTGCTTGTTGGAGCGGCTGATGAAATAGTCACTGGGTTGATATTGAAGCCAATGTCCGAGATAAACTGCTCTGCAATCTCCTTGTATATCGCTTCATGATAAGCCAATTGGGGATGAAATACCCTAGCACGATGACCAATAATATCGGACCAAAAGTTGGCCTGGTTTGTCACATTTCCGCCGAATGTTTGATTCAGCTGGTTCTCGTCGACTTTGGACCAGAAATCGTCAAGATAGTCCGTCCACAGGGTAGTATTCTGATCCCAGGGTATGTTATTAATATTAGCTTGCTGAACGCTGTTCAAGTAAACAATGGTTGGGTCCGCCAAGATTTCGTTGTCTTCATTTGAGTTGTACGGATAGTGCCAAAACCAAAGGTTTGGATTATTCAAGTCTGGCTCTTGGACCCCTGGTTCACAGAAGCGATGCCCTGCTCCTAGCAAGACGTCTATATCAATATACTTGACATTGCTTCCACTGTTCTGTCTTACAGCCTCCTGAATAGCAACGTTTAATGTCACACTCATCAAATTGAAGTCTTGTCGTATATCTGTAGTCATCATTGGGTGTCCTTGTTATCAGGATTCGGATTCGCGGTCCTTGCAAAGGTGACAGTGTTACAACCGGGATCTTGATCGTTGAAGAACTGACCATAGCCAGTCACATAAAGTCGAAACCCGTTTCCAGTTGCTGCCTGGCCATACTGGACGATTTTTTTTTATTACAGAATCAATCTTGGATATGAGGTCCTTATTCGGCTGGTCTTTATCTCCGTCTTGACATATTAAAGACCATGATAATTCTCTTTGTACATCACAAGTACGCGGAACAAAACCAGAGCTCAGAGGCGGCCTTCCTAAAACATCAGTGTCTCGAATAATGTATAAGCTCATGGATACAACTCACGGGAATCCATCAACGATGCAATTATTCAAGATACCTGGAAAATCTATATCATCTCCACCAACAGTGAGCGAGCCCATTGTGGGTGTGCCACTACTTGGTCTCGGATAGTACTGCCAGTTTGGTTGACCCCAGGTTTGATCATCAGTATAGAACTGGTATGTCTCGACTTCCTCGGCTTTAGCACCGGAACATACGACATTGTTAAGCTTGCCCCCTAGTCCTCGGCTACCTTGAATCAACTCTGGATATGCTCCTGTATAGCGTAGGCATCTGCGTCCATCAATATACTCTCCTGAACCAACACCAGAAGCATATGAGTCGCCCCATGCGGTCCATTCGAAAGAAGTTGCTCTAAGTTCGAGACCAGCTGCCTTGTCAGCATCTAATGTAGGGTAGGATAGGATAGGAGCTGTGAACAAGAGGAGTGTGATAAAGATGTTCATGTTATGGTAAGTTCAAGATATGAATTCAATATGGTAAATTGTATATTGGGAAGATGCTGTCGTATCTGGCCATATCGTTTCGGGGTGCCAAATGCTCATATTCATATAGAAAAGATAATGCTAGGTTATATCAATAGGATTCATTCTCTGTGGCACATTCTAACAGATCTCCAACTATCTATTTTTGAATCGTACCAGTGGGCAATTGTCCCTCATTAGATTATAGCGACTCCTGTATGTATGTGCCTCTGTATGTGCCTCTGTAAATACCACATTTATATCACCGCATATAGCAATACACTGTTGGTATGAGGCCGACTACTTGATCGTCGCTCTGTAGATAACCCAATAACACCACGAAGCTCGAAGCTCAAAGAGCTAACGAACACGTTGGTGCTGGACCACATGCATCCTCTAACATTCCAAATATGCCTCTACTTCCGTATTTCACTAATTGCATGGTTAAGATGGTGTTTCATGCTCTCTGAGTTCATTAATAGGGGATATAGGAAGTGGCACATTGAAACATGGTGTAGAACAAATGGTGGCTATGGTTTTCACAGGGTAGCGATGAACCGTTGGCCAAGAGAAAGGTTGAAACCAGAATTACTTCGATGGGATTGAATATCTCCTATTCAACGTTACCTCAATAATTTTATATTAAGAAATTGCGAATTGCGTGTGGACATCAGTTAGGGTTATCACTCGTTGGAGTTTCATGGGATGGAAACACGTGATCTCCATGTTCGATGATTCTGCTTGATGACGCTTTGTGCCGTCCCTTATTAACCTTTTGATAAAAAAGCCTCGACTTTGACGGAAATAAAACATCATGAAAGCCCAAGTCCAATAGAATATATCATGAATAAGGGAGTGTTGGTTCCTTGTTTCGAATCTTGTACGACTTGCTTTAAATAGTTGAGTGACTGATATCTGTGCCGCAGGGCGGAGTAAAAGTGGTGGCGCAGAAGAGTTGGGAGATTACATTTACTGTAGCTCACCCAACTATGCTATAACATCTCCCTGGACTTTTCAAGCAAATTATCTCACGGATCTCCGACATCACATTACTCAACTCAACTGTCTTAAGGATTCTTCCAACATCACAAGCAAAAGCACGACACGGCAAGGCACAACACCTACGCATTTCAAACAGCTTATTCTAAACCAAATCCTGCCTCAATAACACACCCAGTTTTGTTCCGCTTTTGAACTACAATGTTGTATTACAACATGTGTCTCTTACTTGGCTTCCTGCTTTACGGTCTTGCGCAGGGTAGAACTATCGACAACCATCAACAACGTCCTCTCGCGTTCGGAAAGTTAAGCCTTCTTCAGGAAATTCCTGGTAATTCAATTGTCAAATTGTGTCCAGAATCTCGTGACACCGACATACTCAAGATCGACAGAATTGTGAACAGGCCGGAACCTATTTTGTAGGTCTCAAAAAACTCATTTATGGGGCTCCTTTGTTCAAACTCTGTTCTAACTGGTCTTTTAGAGATGAAGAAATAGATGTTTTCATCTGGGGTAACTATTAACACCATTTCTAGTCATCATGTTATCAGTTGAAACGTTTACTTTCACTGACGTCAACGTCACATAGGCAGTCTCACCCGTGATATCTCACCCTTTTCAACCGTAGATTTCCAAATTAACGCCACTGCCAATACCGGAGACCATGGCGCCTATAACGGTACATTTTACATATGCGATTATCTCGAGCAGATGCGTCAACCTCCTGATTCGAATGTTACGATAACATGCCCTCCTCTTGAAGGACCCGTGTTTATCAACTATGCAGCTTGGTTTGCGTACTTTTTGATTGCCCCTGTATGTATTACGGTAAACTCCTGGATTTGATATAGATCAGTTGCTCATGAAATTATAGGGAAATTGGAGCATCAAGTTTGATGCGAAGACGCCAGAGGGAGAAAGAATTTATTGTCTTCAAACAGAATTTGATCTGCAGTGTCCACCGGAAAGGGACGATTATAGGTGCTTAAGGAACATAACTGATACGCTTGATATTTCATTGATGAAGAAGAAATAAGAGTGCTTTGACTGCGGGCAAGGTTTATGGTTGTGGAATTGGCTGTAATTTTGGGTTCATGTGTGAGCAATCGTATGACAAAGTCATAGCATCTTTCAAGTTTCCCAAATCTTAGGTTTGCCGCGATATGAAAGTCTTGGAGAGCACTCTGAAGAACTTTGCTGGGCACTGTATGAACACGCTCCAGATATAATATGCAGGTCACGTATATCCAACACGTGTTGACCATCAGGCAATTTGTTGATCCGTCCAGCGAGAAACGATATTGCAAATGTGGTATTTAATTAGATACTTCAATACCAATATTTTCTTTGAACCTTGATTGGTATCTATTGTTGATATACACACCCGTGGTCTAACATATCTTGGTGAGATGAAATCCTCGTGTTTAAAAATCATCAAGACCATCTGATTTCTGTGAACACTTAGTTAATAAATTGATTGCATACCCTGCGTTCGACTAGAATCCTCAAGTACTTTGAATTCTAGGATAAATCCACAATTATGGCACGCATAGGTCATCGAATAAATTTTGTTGTACAGCCGGCGTTCAATGTATCGATGTGTTTATGCGAGTCTTCTTGATGAAGACCAGGCTTTCAGGATATAGAATGATGGATGGCGGTGGAAACAAAATGGGGCGTGTGAGGAGATAGATGAGCCGTCGAATAAACTTGAGCGGGTAAAAGATTCAGGGGATTGACGAGCACGGCACGTTTGATGCTTGAGCTATCGATGTGAGCGGTGAGTTGTGAATTTGCACCGACTTCAAGAAGATGTTTTTATCACTACTATATTCTTCTCCATCAAAAATTCACACAAGCAGCGAGAATGCTATTGTAACGTTTCTGCTTGCGAGACTGATTCTCCGAATATATGAATATCCGTGTGGGTCCAAATGAACCATGATAGATACAGGTAGTCAGAGCAAACTTTTGGTTGGCTAAAGGCCGAGGGAGTATTATTACTAGAATAATCGATCGTTCCAATTTTCTTTTCCCATCGAGAAGCCCATTCCACTAATTGATGGAAATCTTTAGGTATGTGTTGCGTTCCAAATCCTCGTACGCCAACCCGACCCTCTGACGCTTTCTCAGCAAGCCCAATTGTCGTATCAGCTGCAAATATAAGACTTTGCCGAAGATACTCTAGACAATGTCGAATATGAGTATCTGCTGAATGTTCAGCGTCACTTGGATGTCCCTCCTCAAAATGATTGTCATTGCGCACGTCCACTAGGCGTTGCGAATTCCATCCTGATATTAAGCAGTTAGAGTTATGCTTGGATATAAACTGTACTATCGACAGAGGTTGAATCACTTACTAGGCAGTGGAGTTGATGAAAGACAGCAAAAGCAATAGGATCAGGCCCGACGGCCGGGTGTTCAAAGAAACCTCCATTCGGTGGGAAAAGGGAGTCCCAGCGTCGGTTTGTGAGGTTTGAAGGGGCCTCGGCGAAGTTGAATTCATATTAAAAGTAATGGGGACCCTACTTACTACCCGAACATTAACGCCAATACGGAATTTAAGAGTATATATAAAAAGGTTTACATTGTATCAAACTTTTATCCTCCCCGAATGCCGAATGTTTTGCCGCAAGATAACCACTGATTCCTGAGACCATGGAAGTCAACAGCATTAAGACGGTGATAAGTGTACTTTTTAATAGCCTACATGGTCTTGCAAACAAATCTACACTGTGGCTAGATGGGATTGAATATTCATCTGGAAGGATACCATATTTGCCCCTTTTGATACCTGTACAACGTTCCATTGAGAAATGTCAATACACAATCAGCTTCCTCTCTAATAGGATATATCTGCGTTGAAAAGATGACATTGTAGATGATGGGAAGCAATCCATCGGCCCCCAGGGAAGTCGATCGTCTCTTGACGTGAGAAGCCTGGTTTTTCGGAGACTACAATAACGATGAGATAGCCATGCCAAGTCACGGATATTACAAGGCAGTCGAATATTGCCGACCGGAACCCCAGAGAAGCTAACGTTACCGTCGTCTGACGTGTCTATGCGAGCTCATGCGGTCATCCACTTGACCTAGTAACCAATCCACGATAGCCGAGAGTTTGTACTTAAGGGTGTGTGCCCTCTATTTCTTCCTCACCGCCTACAATCTGCCGCCAACCAAAATATCCTGCCCATGCACTCCGATCCTCCAGTTTCAACACCTTTGTAGGATCTGCAATCAACCAAGGGTTGGCTCTAGGGCCGATCATTCCTTTCATGAACCTTGAGCTGCATGCGAAATGATAACGTCTGTAGGTGGGAGCCACAAGTGGAGACATTTGCGAAACTTGGACGAGGTATGCGGAAGGCTTGAAAATCGTGTGATCCTCGAGTCGCATGATACAAATTCCCAGTTTTGCTACTAAATTGAGTCGTTCGTAGAGGGGATTTCAGAGTTGAGTTAATGTGCCTATCATTCTTGGTATTGTCCAAAGCAGTATATCCAGCTCATTACATCTACAGCTCAAACTCCTGCACACAAACCCCAGTGGTCGCAATGGGTGGCTTGGGTAGTACGGCTGACTACGGGTACCCGCGGTTATAGGTAGCTATAGGGATAGAAAAAGCTATTCCTGCTAATCAATAGTTGGCTATAAATATTAGAGCCTTATTTTTGTAAGTTAAATAGTTAAAGTATATATATAATAGGGATTTTCATTAATAATCTTTATTATATACTATCAATCGTACTCATTTTTAATTAAATCGATAATAG
Organism: Sclerotinia spermophila; assembly: GCA_038090695.1. NCBI lineage: Eukaryota > Fungi > Ascomycota > Leotiomycetes > Helotiales > Sclerotiniaceae > Sclerotinia > Sclerotinia spermophila. The sequence goes on along the minus strand of JBBMOJ010000531.1, from coordinate 14,838 downwards.
AATAATAAATCTTATTCTATTATAATAAAGATTATTATAATATCTCAGTTTCAAAATATATAGATCTATAGAATTCTATATATATATAAAGAAAAAATATTGAAAACTAAAAGCTTTATATTTTGTTTGATTTTTATATAGAAAACATATATATATTATAAACACTATCTACCTATTTTTCATTTCTTTTATTCAATATATTCAAAATAATAGAATTTATAGCAAAACTGTCACGGAAATACCCGTATCACGTGTATCACATATTCATGTTCACTGACGCAATACGATCCATATCCAGGATTATAGATAATCAAATAGCGGTGTAGTATATTCACTTATTTTATTGGTAGATTATATATATTATTCCTCTGTTTATATAGTTTGGATATAGATTACTATTCCCTATTAGGCGCTTATATCGCTTATATCTATATATATATAAGAGAATAGATTACTATAATCAATCTCTAAGCTAATCAATCTTATATATCTTTATATACACTTTTCTCCAGTCCTCAAAGTGACTAGTGATGTAGCTATCCTCCGTGATAAAAACAGAATACAAAAACTAAAACCTAATTGATATCAAAATCCTTCAACTTCAAATCTATAAATAAAGGTTATACCCTTATATTTCATTTTCAATTATTTCAAAGTTTCTAGCTTTTAGTTTTTCAATTATATTAAAATCATTCTGATCGGATCAGAAATACAAAAGTTGTAGAAGTTTTGAATAGTTTTATTTTGAATATATATTAGTTTAGTAAGTTTAGATATATATAGTATTTCCCTTTTTATTTTCTGTGACGAATATCACGTGTTACACACGTGATATCCTATCACACTAAGCGATATTCTATTATATAAGAGATAAAGAGATCCCTTAAGGATCTCTTTCCTCTTTAGCTTTCTTATTCTAGTTATTTGTCCTCTATGATATACTCTAGTATGTGATCGTGACATTTTCCACTTTTCTTTTTAAACCTTTTTTTATTTTACAACTATTATTAGCCTATTATATGTTTAATATTAACTCTAATTAAAACTATTTCTATATATTTTTATAATAGGTATCTATAATCACCCATAGGTATTAATAGGGATTTTTGATTATTTATAATGGATAGGTATTAGGGTCTTTGATTAAATCCCTGTTATTAATAGCTTGGGGATAGTTATTGGAATTTTTTTACGAAACCTACCTATTACAACTACTGGGTAAGGTTGGTATAGTATGTAAGTGCCCCTTTTAATGAAATTGTCCAACATTTAGTGCTTTACAGGGTACTTAAGAGGTCTGGTGGTAGATACAATATCCCATGGGGCACAGTGCATAATGTCGCCTCTAGTACGCCCTATCCATGTACACGCCGCCCTTCAGGCCGTCAGTAGAAGAACCACTCCGGCTGATGCGGAAATTCAGGATAATAATTCGCACCTGCCTCTCACATTTTTTGTCTTCATTAAGATCCAGAATTTCACCCACGAAAAAGCATTGTTTGTGGGTCCTTGAAAGGAAACATGGTTGATTCAGGAAACCAGTCCAACTTTGAAGTCGTAGTTATTGGAGCAGGTATGACCGCATCCCTAGATGAAGACTAGTAAAGTCCTTGATACACACCATTGATGCGCTACTGACAGGCATTTCGGGCATAATTGCTGCTCAGCGTTACCTTGATGCCCACCCACACTGTCATTTGGCTCTCTTACAGAAAGATTATTGTGTAGGTGGTGTCTTTAGCAAGCGTAAGTATATTGTCAATAACTGGGCACTTATGATTGTTTACGTGCTGACGGCCATCTAGGGAGGCTTTACGACAATTTTTGGACGCAATGGACGATAGGCCTTGCAGAATTTTCCGACATGCCTATGAAACGGCCTCCTGAAGCAGATTGTAAAAATGATTGCTTCAAGGCCAAGTACACCACAGAGTATTTGGAGCAATATGTCCATCAAAAAAGCCATGCTGGGCGCTCGCTAAGTGATAGAATTCATTTTGGTGTTCACGTTCAGTCCATTACGAAAGTGGGCGAGAAATGGCACATATCCTGCATGGATTCTCACAAGGGTTTTGTTGAAATTATTGCCAGCAAGTTAATGATTGCGAATGGCGAGAACTCTCTGCCAAACATGCCAGAACTGTATGGCAAGGAATCTTTTGGAGGAGTTATAATACACTCGGAAGATTTTGGAGGATCAAAGGTCATCTCTCGTGAGGACGTCAAAGACATTGCGGTAATAGGAGCTGGACAATCTTCTGCGGATATGATTTACGAAGCACTGCGTTCTGGGAAGACAGTCTCCTGGATCATCCGAAAGACAGGTGCTGGTCCTGGCTTTTTTGCTCCTATAGACCTGAAGACTCCTTACAAAAATGGCGTGGAGGCGGCGCAAACAAGAATTATGTCAACTCTCCAACCCTCACTCCTTAACCAAGATACATGGTGGACTTGGTTTCTCCACAGCACAGTGATAGGTGTGGCAATTGTAACATGGATCTTTTCTACCTTGGATACAGCGGTGCGCAACAAGGCAGACTACGATGGTCGAAAAAGTACCAAAGGCTTCGAAAAGTTGAAATATGATACCGAGTAAGTTAACATAATTGTTGCCGCACCATCCTAGATTCGTGCCGTTCCTTCTAGGGAGAAAACATTAGCTTATCCTTTGAAGTATTTTCTGGCAGAATAATACTGGCGGCGCGCTACACCACGATGACTTCTGGGACCTCGTAGCCAAGAACGTTACTGTATATCGAGACGATGTGAAGATGCTTAGCAACAAGAAGCTGCATCTTCAAGATGGGACTCATTTTCCTTGCGATGTAGTCTTATGTGGAACTGGCTGGAAACTCGGAATTGAGTTTTTTTAGTGCTGATCTCCCTCTGAAACTTGATCTACCTCACCAAGAAGCAAACGAGCCACGCGAGGTGACAGCAAAATGGAAAACTCTCACCATGGAAGCGGACAGGAAATTGAGAAATAAATATCCACTCTTCGCAAATCCTCCAAATCATTTCCACAAGAATATGGATACAACTCCATACCGTTTATACAATGGAATTGCTCCATTAAGCGACGATTCGATTCTCTTCATGAACCATATCACAGCGGGTAATAAAATGTTCGCTGCAGAAGCTCAAGCAATGTGGGCTGTAGCTTACTTTGAAAAGAGAATTATGCTACCTTCCATCGAAGACAGAGAGTAGGCAATCGCGAACTGGATTGCTTGGTGTAGACTGAGATATCTTTCTAATGGTGAACGTGGAAATTTTGCTGCTTTCGACAGCGTCGCATACGTCGATAAATTACTCAATGATATCGGCGTCACAGCCCATCGGAAGAGTTGGTTGAGAGATCTTTTTGAGCCGTTCAAGCCTCATGATTTAGGTAAATCATGGAAGGAGTATCTAGACCAGGATCCAAAATGAGCATACAAGGGTCTCACATAAAGCATGAGGTTGAATACATATTTCCGCCAATTGAAGAAGGCTTCAATTGAAGATAAAATTATGCCATATAATACTCGGCAAAAGTAAGATCAATTCGATGTGCATACGTATCACTAATAAGTCACCCACCAATATACCAGTGAGTTTGAAATCCGAAGCATTTCTTCAGACCAGCTTCCCGATATAGTACATTTCACACATCAATGTATTGATAATGATCTCATGTTGCAGCTCTTCCAACATGAATCCTGTGAAACATGATGCATCTTTGCAGGGAGTCGAATCATGAACTGCGAGTGTACGGCATGGAGCCTCTAGGATTTGTCCACACCCTCACCTCCGACTAGCAGTTGGGCCCCCAAGACTACTAAATGCTCACTAACTCGGCGAATCGGCAAGCTATGCCCCCCTTTGGGCCATTGATTTTTAAAAACCCACACATCTTGGAGAGATCTAGGATCTAAGCCATCAAGGCTTCGACGCTTGAACAAGTATAAAACTGGTAAGATTCCCTGAATATTTCCCATGCTTCAAAAACTACTGGCACCTCTGAACTTCGAGTGTCTAATTACGGCTACCAATTCTTCCGCCACAGCGGTGCCGAATCTTTCCGAAATTCCGGCCTACCCAGGGCCACCAGGAGTTGTTTTCAATCCTGATAATCCCGACAATTATAAGTCAGCCGTTATCATAATGACTGCTGTTATTTTGCCTTTCATGACCATAACGTTTATAATTCGTATTACACAAGAGCTGTGATCAAGAAGTGTCCAGGTATTGATGATTGTAAGCACATCGAAGCACTGATACGAGGAAAGATGTTGACCATAAGTAGATCTCGCTGTCGTCTCTTGGGTATGATAAAACTTTATGTCCCGTGGGCAGTCACTAATCCTGCTTTTAGTTACTAGCACCCAACTTCTCAATCATTACTGCTTATGGTGAGTGATTGATTTTGGCGTTATGAAACTTACTGATAGTCATATCCCGCAGCTACAAAATATCACTTCGGATACCATATTTATGACATCCCAGAATCAGAGATCATGCACACATTAAGAGCAAGTTCTTTCTCCTTCGTTGAGATTGCAAGGCTAACATCCTTTTCTCATTCTAGTGGCTCACTATTGCTCTAAATTGCTACTTCCCACCCATCCTTGCCGTCAAGCTCTGCATTTTGGTGGGCTACAATCGTATCTTTCAAGTCAACCGGCATATAAGGTGGCAAACATGGTTTGGAATATTTGCACTCACCGTGTTCTACGTCATATGCTTCTTCTTGGATCTCTTCGAATGAATCCGAAAAAGAAGGCCTAGAATAGTGCACTACCAGGGTGCTGTACCTCCTGTGATACCCTTCCATGGGCCACTGGAATCTTCAATATCATCACTGACTTCTATATCCTTATCCTGCCTATATCTCCCGTGTTCAGCCTTAAGATGGCATTTTGGCGCAAGATCAGGATCATCTCCCTGTTCAGTCTAGGACTGTTTTTAGTGTACCCCTCCTTCAAACTTCCGTGGCTTACATGCCAACTTACTTTGACAGTACATGCGTTTCGTTATTACACAGAATTACATCGAAAATTCAGATCAAACCTACTTTGTGGGGAAATTTCTCTATTGGAGGTAGACCCCAACCCCTGATCTGGCTGAATAGCAGATTTAAATCTAGCCAGCCTTCTTGAAGTCTATTGCGGCATTATATGTTCATCTGCCACTGCCTTCCCTGCCTTCTTTGACTCATCGGCACAAGGGTCTTTCAGCTCTTTCGTCAATGAACTCATGTCAACCAGGTCATCATCAATGTCCCAGACCGAGCTCACCTTGCCAGAAAACGAGCACCCATACGAAGGCACTACCAAAGCGTCGAAACCTGTATGGAAATTTCCATCTAAGCCAAGCTTCGCGAGTCTGGAGGTAAAGGCCCAGGATAGCAGTCTGGCTCGTGGGCAGATGATTGAATTGCGGGAAACCGACACACACGTCGGCGATAACTATGCGGGCAACGATTTGAAGACCGACAGCCCGGGTAAATATCAGTCAACGAAGGCGCCTCTTTAGCGCTGCTTGTCTTGCCTTCCCTGTATCTGTTCAACTTTCATCCTATCACTTTTCGCGCTGCGGGGCTGAATACGAAGTTGTGGGCGAGTCTGGCTTCGATTGAGAACGATACATGGGACAGCATACTCCGAATATCAGCAGTCGTTATTGGTTGTTTTGCTGTATCTTGGAAACTCTATTGATGCATTTCATTTTTTGGTTGTATTTCGCACGCTACACCTCCGCTTCTTTGCCCTACTTTGAAGACTCGGATATCGTGTGATCACGATATTGAGTGGTTGGAAACATAACTTTGCATATTGGAAGTTTGATTTCAGAAATTTTCAATCTTTATAGTCTCCCATGCCGATCGTCTGTCATCGATCGGTGCGAAACTCTGTGTTGTAATTCTGCATTTTGCTAGAACTGTTAATGCGCGATTTATATAACACTTTACAAAATGATTAACTACCAAGCATCCATGCAAAGACCAGTATATCAAAATTTTATCATCAAGATCCAGTTGCATTACATAAACGTATAGTACTGTTCAACGAGATGCATTCATAGGATCTAATGGGCATATACGTACCTTTGGATGGAGAGATTCAAGGTCAGTCGGCTGAGCAACAAGCCTGTGACTTACATAGTATTGCGGTTCCATGTTGTTGACGATTATATTTCTATACTCAGGCCTATTAGGTAGACAACAAGTGCGGAATGCCAAGTCGGTATCTCCTCTGCATGTCGCTGACGCTCCACTGCCGAAGCCATCCGTTCGCCAAAGGTGGGGGCGGGGACGCCCATGACGTTAGAAGGCTACATGATTTCCTTGGCAAACGCAATAGTAGCGAGCCAAGCTAATAATCTCATGTGGAAAGTAAGGCACGACAAACATCGACGACGGAATACATATCGTCCTTTGGTTTTCCTTGTATTTTGGTTGTGCATAGTCACAGCAACACTTAACTATGCAAGTAGACGATCTGGACTGCCGCAGAAACAACCTCACAGCCCTACTAGTAACGAGTTGAGAGCTTCTCAGCAAAAGAGACGAAAATTCAAACGATCATCATTACACCTCGTAACAATGCACTATAGCGGGCTTAAAAAAATCACCGATGACCACAGTTACCCCACAATTCTCCGCATATACCATCAACCAAACCTTGAATCTTGAGATATCCAGTTTATCTCCATAACGGGGCAAATCTACACCGCAGCATCGATTCAACTATATAAATCTCGAAATCCTTATGAAAAGACTACTATCCTACATTCTTCTTCAATTACACCAAAATGCTATCTCAAATTCTCCTCGCAGCATTAGGCTTGCCTGCTTTCGTGTTCTCCCATTCTTCGGCTAATGTTTCCTCCGTCAAGGAGAAAATATGCGTCGTAGAGCCGCGTGACGACGGCGGTGATGATGCGCCAGCTATCCTCCGCGCCTTCGAAGAATGCGGCCACAATGACGGTATCACCACTCATGGGACCGTCTCATTCAAAAACACAACCTACAACATCCACACTGTCATGAACACCACCGGTCTTTCCAACGTGAAAGTCGATCTCCATGGTACATTATTATGGGATACAAATCTTTCATACTGGTTGAATAATTCTCTTCCAGTAGGATATCAGAATCAAAGTAGTGCATGGCTGTTTGGTGGCGAGAATATTCATTGGGATGGTCATGGATATGGAACATTAGATGGAAATGGAGAGGCTTGGTATGAGTTTATCAATGGGACGAATAATTATCCGGGGAGACCTCATCAGATTACGTATACGGGTGTTACGAATTGTGTTTTTGAAAATTTGAGGTTTGTACAGAGTCAGATGTGGACGATGACTGTTATTCACGCAAAGAATATTTTGCTGGAGAATATTTATGTGAATAGCACGGATTTGAGACCGGTCGGATTTGATTTTAGTAGTCTAAATGTAAGTTGGTGCTTTATCCTGTTCTGTTGGGGTTTTTAGATGTGGATTTTCGAGACTAACTATGGATAGACTGATGGTGCGGACACGATCTACGCGGACAATATTACCTTTCGCGGTTGGACGGTAGATAATGGCGATGATTCCATCTCTTTGAAAGCCAATTCTACCAATATCCTTATCGAAGATTGTGATTTCTACACCGGACTTGGTGTAGCCATTGGGAGCATTGGTCAATATCGTAAGTCTCTCAAAAACCTATGTCTAAAAGGATCTCATTTAACCCTTTTATTCATCGCAGAGGACAGATATGAAGTAGTTGAAAACGTAACTGTTCGCAACATCCGCTCTTACAATATGCGCTATGGGGTCTACATGAAAACTTGGACGGGCGTATCCACCGGGTAAGCTCACTTCCTCTTGGATCTTTCCAAATCCACTAACCATCTCCAGATACCCTCCAAACGGCGGAGGTGCCGGTCTAGGCCACGCAACAAACCTTTCATTCACCAATTTCACGGTCCATGACAATACTGGCATAATCGCCGTTACCCAATGTACATCCTATAATTCTGCCACTGGAAATTGTGATACTTCACTATTCAATTTCTCCAACATTACTATGGCATCTTGGAGCGGTACAGTTACTAGCGATGTAGTAGCAGAGTTACAATGTAGTGGTGCAGCTCCTTGTACTGGTATTGTAATAAAGGGTATGGAAGGTATTTTGGATACTGTGAATAACACAAGACCAGCACAGTATCTTTGTGATAGTGTTGTGGAACCAAATGGGTTCAATTGTACGGGTGTACCATTTGGAGAGAATCCTAGATGAAATGGCTTCTGGGGCAGAAGACGGAATGAATAAGACAATAAGATAGACGATAGAAGGTACAACTTATCAAGTACGTTGCCTGAGCTCCTTCCTTCATGGAAAAGGACTCTTCAATCATGGATAGAGACTCGCTCTTCCCTCTTCAACATCAACTAGATGACAGGAACTGGCCTATAAGGAAAAAGTCGTCAGTGCCAATACCGGATATATCAAGTCGACTTACACCCAAAGATTTTCCTGTCCTAAACATATATCTTTTCTTCGATACAATCACCACAATTATTATCCAAAATCATTGCTATCTCCTCGCTTCAATACAGTGTTTACACATTCTCTTCATTTCACAAAACGTCAGAAACAAACACTTCTTATCGACGTCATTTACAACCTCCTAGTGTCTCAAAAGCCTACCCATGGACCCAGGACGCGGAACTGATTCATTGTCTGAAGACGCCTTTGCATTCAGAGTTGCTTTTGTTGTTATTTCCTGTTTCTTCATTTTTGTAATCTGGGTCTGTTACATATTTTACACCACATTAGTGAGAGAGTCCTGTACTCCCGCCAACGGAGTTCACAAGCGCCGGCGGGCCGCACGAGTAAATGCCGCAAGACGAAATTATATACGTGCAAGACTCGCCAGAGCGCAACATGCTGCGGCCCAATTTGCTGCTCGGCGACGTAGAAAGAGAATGGGATTGGGTAGACGGAAGGGACGGTAGTAAAAAAAGTACAACGCCAACGAAAGATACCAAGAAGATTCAACATCCAAGTTTATTTCGACGTTTTGTGAATGCTTTTTCTGCGAACAGAAGTGCCGGTCATGGGCTATGGAAAGATTACTCGCCTGAACCTGCCTTGAATGAATCTACATTGAGAGCGTTGTTGAAAGTCGAGGGAGATCTTTTGAGACTTGTATTACCTGATGATAATGTTCCTGTCCAACGCTCACATTCCAAATCACGGATCACCACGTCTAAGTTCCCTCCAAAGGTTTTGACGACTGCTCGATCAGATTCTGTGTACAAAAACAAAGTGTTTGGACCTAGCGTTGCTCAAGGAAAAGCAGACGCTGCTACTCCCTGCAACATGGAAGTTCTCACTGGAAAGTCGTGCGATGATCTCACATCTATCAAATCCCACGATATCGAGAACAAAAAATACCAGAGATAATTGTTACCTCTGAGGAAGTTTCTCAAATTGGGACTGAGCAGAGTTTGTATCTTAATACACCACCGGTGTATGGAGAATTGCACTTGACTGTACCGGTTACATTTCGGAAGCAGGTAAGAGATATTCTGGATTCATTGTTCTTTGTCTGTCCTAACTTTCAAAAGTAGTTATCCAAATTCATGCTAAGGGTTCTCTTCTGATGCTTCAGCAAGTTTGTGGGCTAAGGAGGCTGTGTGAATTAGCGCATGCTTGGTTTTAAGTATGGGAAATATGAAGACGAGATGGTGCTAGCAATATTTTTCGAGAATCAGCGGATTTTTTGTATTGATTCTTATATCTTCCATATTTTGTGGAAGGAATAACTAGCGATTATTAATTCTTATTCATCCATCTCACAAGTTACAAGCTATTCTACCCTGTAGTAGTAAAGTTAATATTATAGACGAAAAGAAATTCAATATAAATCCCTATACTAATTTCTATTTCGTATATTACAATATTAAAGTTCTTTTCGTTATTGACAAAATACCTACTTTATTAATAACAAATAAAATCAGCACTTTTTGCGATCCGTTTATTATTGAATTTTAATAGAAAAAAAGAAAATATTGGCCCAAAGAACCTTAGAATCTTTTAATATTAGAGTTTAAAAAGAGGTGGACGAAGAGGTATATATATATAGAACTAAAAGAGCAAGTATAAGAACTAAAGTATAGGTGGGAGTATTAGTCGAAAATCTAAAAGGGAGTGGATCTATTTATACTTTCGATATATTCTTCAATTACAAGCTTTACTATTGTGTTATATAATATAGAATATATTATATAGAATATATTATATAGAATATATTATATAGAATATATTATATAAACAATAATCTGATCTGGTTTCAATCTATATAGGTTTTACTTGACAAAAAGTTGCTTTAGGCCTAAATTTTCAATTTAACTTTTCAAAAATCAAGAAATTTAGAAAATTCATTAAGACCTTATTGATTGAAATAAGCTTCGTTAAATACGAAAAGAAGATTAATTAGATTAATATATTAAAAACGATTTATTCAATATATTATGAAAGTATTGAAGAATTTATGGCAATGACGAAACAATCACTTTGTCAAGTATGGATTCTGCCACCACAGGGCTAATGTGAGCACAAGCCGTGAATGAATTCTGATAATGGTCTATTAAAAGCATTGTAGAAGTTCTAGAAGTCGTCAAATTAGGCCTGTTTTTTCAATCTGCAAATAGAAGGCGACACTGCGACTGAGTAGATCTGCGCAGCTCAATGTAATACTGTTGCGATACGAGTAAATATGCACACGTGAGTACGCGCTAGCGCACGAACGTATTGCATATAGCTCTCGTAGCTCTGAACCTAGCATAGATAGACACAATACAATACATTCAACCATACCCATTATAAAGACATCATAATCCCTACCGAGGTGATACCAATAAATATATTTATTGGTTTAATAACATATATTTTTTGGGAATTCTGCAAAAATTGTCTATAACGAATGTGAGATTCTGGTATCAAATCCACATCACTCACTGTTTTCTTTCTGCGATAAGAAAGAAATCATCGCGGCGCTCCCTCAACCCATTTTCGTCATAAAAATCCATAATCTCACTCAGCCTCAGAATATCTATCATAATTCGTTTGATCTCCCATCCTACTCCTCACATATACTCTCCAATCTGATTAAGCATCCCTACAAACAAAGATGACATGCCCGTTCCTCCTCCTCCCCAGCACCAAACCTTCTCTGTCCAACCATAACTCCACATTCGCATCTTTCTCCATGCCTCTCCACAGCCAATTTTCTCCTCACCGCAATCCCCGAAACAATCGGCCCAGCAATCGTACATAAAACCAACGCCCAGATAATCACCAAGAATATCTGATCTTCCACTACATCTAATGTTCTAAATCCTTTTGTATGCTTATACGAGGAAATTTGTATGTTGGAGATACTAACTGGTTTTTTGGAGAGACTCAAGGTGCCTGAACTTTGCGCTTCTGATGCTACCAGGAAGCCAAAGCCGCCTCGGGCAATCATTGTTGAGCCTACTATGATAGCGTCGAGATGAGGGGGTTTTGGCTTTGATTTTGTATTTGTGAGATCGTGGGTAGAGACTTCTTCTGGTGAGCCATCTTGTTGTGGAAGGCCCTCCGGCGCTGGAAGTGTTTTCTTCTTTGGGTGAGTCCATTTCGTTGTGAAGAAATCGAAATAGAGAACTATCCCCACGGAAGCTTTGGCGAGAAACATCAAGCAAGCGTAGAAAATTCCTTTCCACACAATGGAACTAGAAAACATTTCGGAGACGGGGATGGAGAAACCGATAGATGCCTAATTTTTTGGTTAGACATGTGTTTGGTTTCGCAGTCTCAGGCCTCATTAATCAAATGCGATGTATGGGATGGTAGAAAAAGCACTTACAAAGAAGAAAGGCACTAATATGTGGTCCATAATCGGTTTGTAATATCCTTCAAACATCATTGTAGGTCGATCAATATCCATATCTATATCCATATCCTCTACACCAGCTCCACTCTGCCAAATATATCTCACCACAGCACCGGCTAAGAATGCAGACAGTAAGATCGACCCTTGTACACAAGCAGCAATAGTAACCAGAACTATAAGCGTCAAAGTAGATAATATAAAACCAGTATGTCGCGAAATACCCTTTTCGGTATCAATGCCGTCACCAAAAGTTTCTTGTCCAACTTTCTGATATGCAAATATCGAATTTAAACCGCGAAATATGGGCCTTATAGCAAATGGCGCTAATAAGAAAGTTGCGAGAATAAGACCGAGACTGGATATGGCAGGACGTGCTATTGTCCAGGAATCGGATTGGCCGTGTCCGAGCGCCGTTACAATTTTAACCATTACAAGCACGATAATATCATCTAGCATTGCTGCACCTGCTATCAGGGTACCAGTTGGAGTCTTTTGAAAGTTGGCGGAGGATAGGATAATGAATGTTGATCCTAAGGATGTGGAGCAGAGAGAGACGCCTGCTGAAAAAGCTGCTAAAGCGGTTGGATATCCGGTGCCTTCAATACTATCGAATTTCATCCCCATGATTGAAAATGAGAGAGCCATAGGCATCAATATTCCAACCATTGCCGCAGACAACGTTACCCATATTGTGTTTCTCAACATGTGAAGATCCGTGATCAGGCCACCTTCAAATACCAAACAGATAAGTCCCAGATATCCGAGATATTGTACTGTTTCTTGAGTTTCTATGTTGAGGAGTGAAGTTCCAGTAATGGGCATTCCGAACAGAATTCCAATGAATATCTCGCCGATGAGTCCGCAGTAGAGAAAGGAATCGAGAACGTCGCGGGTTATGTTGAGGATGAATATGAAGGTGGAAAGAGGAAGTAGGATGTCAAGTCCTGGTTCAATATAAGGAAGATAGGCCATTTCTGCGGAGAGAGCTGATAAAATAAAAACAATGGATGAAAGGATAGGGCCAGAGTCTTAATGATGAGCTAAAGTACCTAAAAGTACGAATATCAGAAACAGGATAATGAAATATATCGTCTTGATCATCATCTAAAACTTTCTCGTAAGGTAGATCCGTACCTTCCAATATGATTCCGCCTTATCATATGGCGTCGTGTTTAATGGTATATAGGCTGAATGCCAATTTCTCTTCCCATTCCATGCTCTTCGTTGAAAAAAAAAAGAAATTACACGTGCCAAAAGACCAACGCATCACACAAGGAGGTTTATAAATGCATAGATGTTGTCATTGACTCACCTGAGTAATTTTTAATGTGATTATGATCTGTCACCTAGTACAGAGGGTGATCATTGATGAGATGTTAAACGAGTTACATAAAGGGGGTAGGACAAGGGACTTTTTGGGCGGGAAATAATACTGTGATCAACTGGATAACCCTGACCAAAAGTGTCAGATAGTGTCAGATCTCGATGCGTTATCTGATCTTTAACATGTTAGGATAAAGTTTTACCAAGTTAAGCCATGTACATTGGTTCTTTCCATCACCCGTCAAATAAGGGCCCTACCATCTAACCGGTATAGTAACATACGAGAATGTAGGCTCTAGCGAGGGCTGAGCCTTTCTCACTCGAGATAAACTCGAGATATCAACGGCGGCCAACTTGTGATTACGAGAGACACAAGTTTCCGACTAATTCTCCGGTTGTTAAAACATGATACCACGAGGAATTGGTAATGCTAGAAACTAGAATGGGTAAGATTGTACGAATTTCTCTCAACTATGTGGAAAACCCCTGGAAGACAAAATAATAATTGGGGAACATATCGGAATGAAGGGGACTGGTAATAAAATTAGGATCTCCTGGTTAGGATTTCTTGGTATCATCAACACTGGCAGTTTCTTCACGATGAATATGCCTTGATTGAACCATCAGGACTTACATTCAATTCCATCTTTCCAATAAGATCAAAACTAGGAACCAGAACCTCCCACTACGTCTCATTAGACTAGTAAGTAAGATTCATCCGACTTCGGGATACAGCAGAACTGTCTTAGCTAATAGGTGGCTATCGAATTTGAGCTTTCTCCGCTCTTTGTAGGCAAGTGTGATAACAATTGACGAGAAGGCATTTTGTCTCAACAAGACAGCATAGGAAAACAAACAGGATACACATGAAATTGCATGTTTCTGTGTAAAACAAACATGTCTTCATTGCTACAAGAATCGTCATGAAATATTGTTGTGGGAAGAGTCCTGATTTATATTATCGTGAAAGTTTAAAGAGAGAGAGAGAGGCTCGAGAGAGGATCTGGTGGATTAAATGCCAGAATGTGGGGTATGTTCCTAGGGTCGGCTTCACACGCGAGGACTTCAACTTCACATCAAAAATATCACAACATCAACCTCTCTGTCGTGCAACTGTTAGATAAGTATCAGAGGTGGATAGATAAACACTCAAAAAAATTAGAAAAAGAGCAAAAGGATAGTCACGTGCCCGTTCTAGGAATCGAACCTAGGATCTCATCATATCCGTTGAACTTCATGTACCAACTACTAGTGATGCGCTTTACCGCTAAGCCAAACGGGCTTTGTTGATGGAAGCCGCGGGTTGTTTATAAATATATACCAAAACTGATAAGCCTTGTGGTTTTTGTAAGCTTGTGCGATAGACATATGTGGAGCATATATACGGAAAGCTTTGGTATAGGATCCCGCGAAAATGGCGTTAAGGGATTCTGCAACATCGATATATTTTAGAGATATATTTATTAATATTATAAAATAGATTCTAGATATAAAGTTTTTATATTGTATATATTTATACAACTCAATACAGGCTCTCTAATGGATTTAAAATTATTATTATATAATTAAATTTACAAAAGTTATATATAAATCCCTTCCT
>JBBMOJ010000530.1:0-25890 GCA_038090695.1 Sclerotinia spermophila | reverse complement strand
GGTTCTATTTTCTGTTGGAGTTCTTAGGGGCCCTGGCTCCTGAAAACTCCATCACATGACACTCATCACGTGACGATTCTGTTACCGTCGTAACAATTACTTAACTATTAACTATTCTACTTCCTATATAATCAAATCATTTATAATATTCCTCTTTCACTAATTGAAATAATTTGTTATATAACAATCCAAATCTTTTTAAATAAGCCTTATTTATAATATCCTAAATATCTATATATCTACAAATAAATTTCGAAAATTTCCAAAATTCTTCTTTTCAAATAATTCTCTTTTATTCCAATATTACTCCTCTTTATTATAAAATAAATATTATACACTTGAATAATATTGAATATCTCTGTATATCATATATCGAAATATTGATAAAAGTGATTCATGAAATTGGAAAATTCGAATTTGATATGGATATCGGCGAATACTTGGCTTTGAGTAAATAGATATCGATGGATTTAATTTTAACTCTTTAAATTCTCATATAAATAAAAGAATTGAAGATTCTTAGAGCGTATTGTGTATAGATATTGAATCTTTCATCCCCCCCCCAGCGCAGAGTGGTACGGGTCGGAGCGTGGAGGTTGGTTTATCGTTTGGCCCAGCGAGCTTGAATATAGGAATAAGTGATTGATTCCCACTGGTATATGCAGACCACATTTAAATCACTAAATAAGAGTCCAAGGCTGAGGTGGTTCAGATTATAGACGGCGATAACCTTGTTGTTACGCATCGAGGTTCCACTGGGACCCGAGCTAGGCGAGGAGTACATCATCATCGTTAATAGTCGGAGCCGAAAGGCGAACAACCAGATGAAAAGTTGAAGAATCTTCATACTAGTGATCTGAAGGCTTCTGAAGAATGAATTGTTCACGTTTCTTGAGGAAAACCTATTAGTATAGACAGATCTGTTAGGCGACATCCTCTGATTGTATTGACCAGCAGGGCCGAGATTTGAAAGAATCACCATGAGATACTCCTTTTCTGGGCGATCTGAGCTGGGCGAACAAGATTCAGCCATGAAAGACGATAGGCACATTGCCAGTTTCAAGGCAGTGAGACCGGAACTAATGTAGGAGCTGTTGTAGTGAGCGGCGGTAAATCTCGGAGGATTTGGCAAACTGCGACAGCATTAGCGAATGTTTGGTGGTCAAAAAAATTTGATGATTCATAGCATACCAAGACTGCAGCACAGGGGTCATTATACATTATAGGAGAGACTCTACGACAGTTCTCACACAGGATAATTGCCATTCAGTGTCTTCGAACCGCTCTGTGTAAGTCCGGCACTGGATTTAATAGTACACCAATTTCTGGTGCATATACCAAAGAAACACCACCATCCATGAGCATAATGATCATGTCAGAGTGTGATATGATGATGGGGTTACCAGTACATTGACACTGCGAATGGCTCATTAAATCAGTTATCGTTTATTTGATATTGCTTTGCCGTGTGGGTAGTCGTCGCTTTTGCACACGTTCATGAGATGTACTTTGCCATGGTGGGAAGTGTTCATGTCTCATTACACGGCTGACTATTGTCCAGAGGTACATCTGGCTAGAATGGTGGTGAGCATGCAAATGAATAAAGAGCGTTGATGACTTACTTTCGCAACGCAGCAAGCATAATCAAATCACTATCCTCGAGTTGCACGCCGAAGCGGCTATGGGTCATTCTGGGGATTATTATCTATCTAATGGGTACTTCAACATAAACCAGCGTATACGAATAAAGCGATCTCCAGTCAGACTTGTCTAAGGCTCGCTTCATCGACAGGAACCAGAAATCAGCAGATGAGGGATCATTGGCAGATACAGTCCAGAATGGGGTACCATTTGAATTTAATCTCCTTGACTCATTCAGGAGCTTTCTGTCATGAGAGTGTAAGAAACTGTATCATATCCAAATATCGTAGCCACAAGGCTCCTGTCGGGAAAGCTAATGCATAGCTTCTGTCCCAATTTTATGCTTCTCGATGTCTGGTCTGCGGAGATCGTTGGCGAGGATGAGGTATGCATTTTCCTGAAAACTCAGATGCTGTTCACGAGAGCCAGCATGTCTATGCACTATTTTTGTGGGTATACATTCCCCCTAAGCTCTCAACGTAGAGAAGAAATTACTTTCATATTCACTATCAAATGATGAAGCCGTTATGACTATCATTTGCGTTCGCTTTCTGATACCAAAGCTCGGCACAATTGACATTTTGTCTGCTTTAGTCAGTAAATATGGCTAGCAAGTGACGACACAAATAGCTTATAAATGCATTATCTCTTTCTCATTCATTTTCTTGCTCATCTCAAAGCTGCCCACCAGTTTCCTTGTGTTGTTCTTCTTTACTTCATTGATAAGCTATCAGTAGTCGCATTCGTGTTTCAGAAATCGATTGCATGTTTGTCGTACCGCCAATCCGGTTAACAGTTCGGATATGACGCTCAATCCGCCAACTTTGGTGTAGACATGGCAAGGAATTGTTGTCCTAATCTTCTTAGTAAGATCGTCGGAGAATATCAAGGCAAGAAGGGAATTTTCAATTGCTTAGTTTTGTCTTGACAGTTCGCTTTGGGCTCCGCGAATGCTGACGCCCAATCTACTTTCACGTTTGTCATGCTTCGGCACATAATCCTTGCTCTCTTTGTTACTGAGCCTTAATATCTAAAATGGACCGGCAATGAATATTGAGGCAAGAAGAATTATAGTGGGCTGACTTGGATTGATTAATTCCGATTGGCTCTGTCTCTGACTATTGTGAAAGAATTACCAAGACTGATATCTCTGTTGGCCATACACAGAGCCCATAAATCGAGAATGACTTTAAGGCCTTGAGCTTGGTAGAATGAATCAGCGATGTAACAGCAATTCCAACATCTCCGATCGGAACGTCTTTTGTCTTTCAATTTTTTTTTTTTTGTTGTTGATGTTGATGAGTTTTTGGGAGTAATTGAGTATACCTGCTGGGAAAGGTTGAAAGTGTCAGCTCAGGCTCCAGAAACATCTTGATAGATTGAAGGGTTAAAATTGTAAAGCAAAGTGACAAGATATGGTTCTCTGGATTCTCTAGACGTAATAAGATGATGGAAGACTTACTTTGATGATTTGATCCCGGCCGAAAAGGATGAAGCAATCAGCTCAAGCTCCACAACAGAGATATTTCAATGGATTGAAAACTGCAAAATAGGGATATCAGTTGAAATAAGAATACTCTATCTCTCTTCAGGGAAACGAGATGGAACGCTTGATTCGATTGATTTGATCCTGTTTGATAAGATCGAAGGTGTCAGTTCAGGCTTGAAGATTGAATTTCTATCGAATCGAGGAAGCGGAAAGGCCTTGAAGGTAGAAAATGCCTTTGTGCATATCGTGAAAGAAGATTTGATAGGTTACTATTCGCTTTTAATGATAAATTTTCTCTTGATCTGAATCCAATTTGGTTTTGTGTTGAAGAAAGAAGGGTTAGAGAAGAGGAACTATCATAAGCCAGGCTATGGAAACACTGGGATGTGGTTAGTGAGTAAGCCTTGCCGACTAAGCAAGTTGAATTGTTGTCACTGGCCAAATAGTGAAAAACTTGAAGCATTATAAATCAATTAGTTGATTGTTGTGCCTGTTTTGTTAGATAGATCTTGGCATGTACTATTCAAGTGGTTACTTCAAAAAGGAACGAGGTTTGTTCTCCTTAATAGCCGATCATGTGATCGTATCTCGATAAGATTTTTGGAGTAAGTTTGTGAAGAAACTATTCTTCGTTCAGTAACTTTGATGTCAGGTTTCATTGATCACGATCCTTACATCCGAGTTATTCACTACTCCTTAGCATATCTCACAACCAAAGTGCTTGAAGACGGTGTATTTTGATCCCTCCTTCGTATGCAGTAGTATCATAAGAAGTGATAACTTCTTCAATATGGTATGCAAAGATTTCGGCAACCTCTTTAATTTCTTTCAAGGGAGAGTCTGCGCTATTTGGTAACCATACATGCTTGGTTGCCCGCGCTTCAACGAAAAGGTCGTTGAGCACTACGTTTGTGGGACCAGTATATAACACGTCGTCTTTTAAAATCCTAGCTGTTTTAGCGCTTTTCCTGAGATATTGTACTCAGATGATAACTATACCACAGATTGGATATATCTGATATCCTGAGTCCAGACTAATTTTCTGAAGGTGCAAAAAACTCCGAGTATTTTTTGGGAGTGGCTAGGAACGCTAATTAGACTCTTTGCTGTGCTGTGCTGAGCGAGGCGAGGCGTCGATGTAAGATATACTTATCGACGGCACTGAAATAGAACGACGGTCGATATTGGGCCAATCTTCATAGTCGAGGATCCCTTGTCGTTATCGTTGTCTTCGTAAGTATACCAATCTTATACCATCTCATCAACCCCAGCGTTTCCAATGGGAAGCCGTATAGTCCACCATTTCCGTCGGTCTCTGTAAAAAAACAAGTGCAATCATTCCACCAACCGCTCCGTCACCAAAATCTCCACGCAACACAATTTTCTGACAATGTTACCAAGCTTTCAGCGCCTGTGTCAGAGCCTAGTATCGTTCCCTTCATTGGGTGTATCTTTGCGGAAGCGTTCTAGCCAACCGTCATTTATAATCTCGCCTCACTAATTAATACAAATGACACGCTAAATCGAAGCGAGAATAACTCAGTCGCACATGTAATCTGTTGAAAGTCGTCAGTACGGTAGCTTATTCTGGGAAGTAAGCTTGGCGTTTAGTGAATCACTTGATAACCCACTCAGGGTTCGAATATGTAAGTCTCTCACCTCTCTTTCCCACCTCGATGTTCACTACTAGCGAAATATGCGTATAACTACTCGGACTTGTACCCCTCTTCCCTTTTCCTCTTGAAACAACAGTAGACCGCTTTGGTTCTGCACTAGCAGCCTTCATTACATTCCCAAGCGAGTTGCAAGACTATGAATTTTCAACTAGCGGTATGAAGTATTCTCGATAATCGAAGCAAAAGGCAGTTAGACATTAAAATTTGATAAAAGGCAAGAATGAGGAAGTCAGAAGCTCAGCCCTGGCACAATGAATATTTGGGATCCTGGCGTGGGTGTATTTTTGTTATAGCGCCTTTCCGGTGAGCAGAATGATGCAAGGGGATGCTTAGGATGGATTGGCGGGTGTTGGTATGAGATGAGATGATATAAAATGATAGTAGCGCATCATATTTTCTGGTCAAGTACACTGTATATGTATATACCATTGAAAGGGTTGATATGAATGAGAGATAATATTTAAGAGTGAGAGGGGTAGGTGGAAAATGATAAGGACTCACTACTGACTAGATATTGAATATATGCGGGACATGATTTACCTTCCTCGTTCGCAAATAAATGAGCATTCCAAGTCTATTCAACAGACATATCCTCGTTTGTCCAGCAGGCGAGGATAACAAAAAAATCAAAAAACTCTTTCTATGCCTGTGTTTTGGGGTACTGGAAAGAGTGCACTAGGGTATGGCGGTGGTAATCGTGATATTCTTTTGTAATTCGATGTTCCAGTGGATGGGCGATATGGAATACAATGGTGATAGTAGCAGTGCCAGTAAGAATACTTAATTTCATCGTCATTTCTCGCCATCATTGTCGTCTAACGTGTCGAACTCGCCATGCTATGGACCCAGATATTGTCCAGTAAACCTCAAATTCCAAGGCTCGTCGCCCCCTGAAAGAAACATTCCGGAGCGTAAACTCGCGAGGACCAACGTATTTTCTTGTTTTGTTTCTCTATCGATTTGCCGCTCACGCATCCCTCTGTCGGTTGTGTTAGACTGGGGTTTCATGGCTTGGTGTGCAGCCACGAACATAAGAATTGTTGCAACAATAGAAACGATGGATAGTAGAGCATTATATATATATATATATATATATACAGTATTTGTGCACGGCACCCGACTTCGGATAGAACCTAGCTCCACCCAAAAAATTTAATGCTTGTCTATGCAGCCCAAATGTTGCAGAAGTAGGCATCATCCATCTCATCCTGGCCACGGTACAAGATTTTGATAGTCGCCGGAAGTTCTGATAAGTAGAAGAATCATCTAAATTTAGGGAGGTAAATTTGTACCATATCCTCTATCAAACCCCCTTCATATCCCTTCGCTAAGATTTTTGATCTAATAGCTTTCTGCTGTGCCTTCTCGGTACCCAAGCCCCAACCACTCAAAAAGGCAATTCTCATGCTCGCCGCAACATAAACAAAGCCCACATTCCCCCATGCCATTTTATTCCATGCCAAAACATTCCAATAAATACTCCATCCTAATCCCTTCACACTATACAGATGACCAAAATCCGCAATTAGGAGACCAAGCAGGAACACTTTCCAGACACGTAGATCAGATGTTGAGCGGAGAACAAGTGCTTCGTTGATGGCGAGGAGAAGATATAGGTTTGCGAGTTGGGTGAGGACAATGGTGGTAGAGAGAGGAATGTCGCTAATTGCGGCGTAGGATGAGGAAGAGGCGTGGGTTAGACGAAGATAGTTTAGGGGCTGGAAATGAGCATAGTAAGCTCCTGCTAGGGTAGAAATCGGCTCAATGATTAAGAAGAACCAGCTATATGCCATGGGGAGACGAAATTCGAGTGGAGCCATGATGATTTCTTCTTTGCTTGGGGTTTATCCGTTTCGATGGTGAATTTTTGAGCGACCCAAAGGCTTGGTATGATATTTTTGCTGTTTGGATAGGTCGGATAGGTCGAATTAAGTTTAATAGATGACGATTTGGAGTGAATTGACTGGGTAGAATCTTCCAGTCTTTGATACGTTGTAACTTGTAACTATCGGCCTAGTACTCGAAAAGCATCAACGATGAATAATGAGTAATGTCAAATTTGGTGGGAGTCAACAAAATCAGGAAATCAATGGGCGGAACGATAGATTACTTCCATTCCACTCACGGATAAAAATCTGCAATAGCGCAGTCAAAGTTCAAACGCTAATGACAATTTAAGTCTGGGGGATCAGCGGATTCGGGCTTATGGTAGCATTTCCGGTCAGAGTATTCAATGCCGCTTTTATATATCGGCATTCCAATTATCATTGATGAATTGGAAAACCAGAAAACTTAATGTTGGAAATAGTTGGGGAACTTTAGGTGAGAATCAAAGCGGCGATAAAATAAATCTATTTGGGAGTTTGGTCCGATAGAGGAATTATACACACGAACGGAGTACAGACGGGGTACGCAGGACAACAATCAATCTTATTAACCCCTGGGAAGGAAAGGGATGGGATAGGATAGGACAGGTACGGAGTAAGCCATTTAATTTTGGTGAAAGGAACTGGTGATGTTTGATCAATAATAAGTGAAGTAAGTGAAAGGAAGTGTTCAGGTACAGGTACAGGTACAGATATAGATAGATATAGATATAGATATAGATATACAGAGTAGACGACATATAGTCAAAGATACCTTAGGCATATTGTGTCTACTATATACTTCCTATGGATATATCCGAAGATAACCTTTTCTTTGTCCACTTTACCTCTTTTTTCCTCTATTCATAGTGGCAAAGAAAAAGATGGATCTAGATACGACTTGGAAACTTTGTTCTGTAGAACGAACGGCGCCTCCGAAGTTTAGATGATGGTAAGATGTGAGATTTATACCATTTTCCTCCCAAGTACTCCTTATTAGTGGGTAGACAGACTATCTACTTACTATTCACGGGCCATTCTAGAAGAGAAGAAAAGAGATACACAAAGCGATTCGGATAAAACTTTACGATGGATGTACTTACTGTACGATGTAATTCCCCTAAACCTCTCGAGTCTCTTGAGCGTATACTATGTACTAGTAATAATAATAATAATAATGATAGGTTACTAAGAAGAATACTACTGTACTTACTACTCGTAACTTAACTTATATATATAATCCAAATTTTCCCATAATAATAAGATTTGATTTGTCTCTCCCTTGATAAGGGTTATTCATCCCTATCTATCTCCTTTTCAAATTTCCTTATCCGACGGAATATGAGCTGAAAAGAGAAATATCAAACAATAGTATTTTTGGATTTTTATTAAAAGGCATTCTTTATTTATTATACTAACTTATATTAATTATTTCCTGAATGGTTAATAATTGTAACATTTTATCGCCGCTCCACAATTGAATCCTCTAGAGTCTAACCATCGATCTATCTATCTTTGACATCTTTCGTCTATTTTCACAATTCCTCTTCATCATCACATTCATTTGATTTTATAACCCTTTTGATCTATCAACTCTTCCTCATCTTGTTTCATTTCATTTCCTTCTCTTGTTAAATTTCAAAAGTGCACACGGAAATCCCTATTCACACCGCCCATTGTTTACCCAGATTTGACGGTGTTCCTTTCCCCGGACAACAACTTCATCCTGCAGGGACCATAAGTTTTTGGTCCAATTAATTGAACACTTCAAGACCATTTAACTATCTGCCAATCCTTCCAACTACATACCCACCATAATTTCTGCTGCCGGCAGCGACCACAATGACTCGAATCCTTCCAAATGACGAATATTCATCCGCTCAGCAGGCGCGAGTCACCCTCATTAGTCCTGCTACTGTCAGAGGGTGGGACATACCTGAAGATACATCTAGCGCGAACCGCACTCCCTTTCGCAGAATGCGTCTTGGATCTGTTCCTTTAGCAACTGATATCTCAGAGCGAATGTCAGATTTGTCCGTCAATGAAGATTTAGAAGAGCCGCTAGATGCGCGGCGGGCAGGTGGCATAAGAGGCTTAATTCGACGTGCTTCGGTATCCTTAAAGAACAGAAAGAGGAGACATTCGCATGCTACAGAAGAGCGCCCATCTTCTTCGTCTTCCCCTTGGCACAGGCTACGACAAGCTACAAGTTTCAACAGAAATTCGAGGATGATACCATCTCATTTCAGTGTCGATGGTCCTGTGGATTCTTGCTCAGAATTAGCTTCACACATCCCCGGACATGGCGCGGCACCTCCAGTTATACCGATTGGGACTGGTGGAGCCGCTAGGGCTACCGCAGCTGCCCAGAATCTCTTCAAGAATCGAGCCTTCTTGAGATCTGAAGACACACAACAGAATGACAGGGAAAGTGCTATTGGCATAGGGGTTAGTACATTTATCGACTCAATACATGGCCAAGACATGTCAATTAGTCGGGTAGATTTCATAGGGGACCTCCCGATGGAACTTGCTCTTCAAATATTATCGTATTTGGATCATAAGTCTTTACGTAGAGTGGAACTAGTTTCTCGCAAGTGGGCAGACATGGCAGGATCGAAACACGTTTGGCGGGTGACTTTCTTGAGAGAGAAAACTAGAGCTTATGCTATGCCCCACTCAGTTATTCCAGGTGTAGGAGATGGCGTACCAGCTTTGGACCCTGATACAGATTGGAAAGAAATTTATCGCATTAGGGAAAAGTTAGACGAAAGATGGATTCTTGGCGAGTCAACACCAACTTATCTCCTTGGGCATACGGACAGTATTTATTGCACACAATTCGACGAGTAAGTTATTTCTGCGTCTTTGTTTACCTCCTGGCATTCATTAATATGCTTATAGACACAAAATTATCACTGGTTCTAGAGACAGGACGATTCGTGTGTGGGATATCAAGACTTACAAGTGTGTCTTGGTTATTGGGCCCCCAGCTGTTGTGGACCATCCCGCTCTCATGACCGCTCCCGATGGAAGTCTTCAGCATTATGCGACACGTCCAGTTG
Organism: Sclerotinia spermophila; assembly: GCA_038090695.1. Taxonomy (NCBI): domain Eukaryota; kingdom Fungi; phylum Ascomycota; class Leotiomycetes; order Helotiales; family Sclerotiniaceae; genus Sclerotinia; species Sclerotinia spermophila. Next base: position 16,154 of record JBBMOJ010000530.1, on the reverse strand, counting down.
AACGAGGCCCAGACGAGCTACGACAACCTGGCGATAGGCCACGAACGGTTTCTTTCCCAATGCATCACAACGCATCGATCTTGTGTCTTCAGTACGACGATGAAATCCTTGTGACTGGTTCATCAGACGGCACATGTATCATGTACGATATTAAGAAAGGATACGAACCAATTATGCGTCTGGAACACCACACTGCAGCTGTACTTGATCTTGCATTCGATGAACGATACATTGTTACATGTTCAAAAGATGTTAGCATCTGTATTTGGGATCGCCGCTCGGGTGAGTTGATAAAACAAGTTCGTGGCCATTCAGGACCAGTTAATGCAGTGCAATTGAGGGGAAATTCTATTGTTAGCTGCAGTGGAGATTTTCGAGTCAAGTTATGGAACATTGACACGGGCAAGAATATTCGAGAATTCTCACGCCACACCAAGGGTCTTGCTTGCAGTCAATTTTCCGAGGACTCAAAATATATCGCATCAGCTGGTAACGATAAAACTATTCGTATCTGGAATGCCAATACTGGAGAGTGCTTGAAATTAATCAATGCTCATGAAAATCTGGTCCGATCTTTACACATTGATTCAATTAGTGGAAGATTGATCTCTGGAAGCTATGATCAGGATATTAAGGTCTGGGATATGGAAACGGGTAATTTGTTACTGGACTTTCCCAAATGGCATGCGAGTTGGGTGTTGGGGGCCAAGAGTGATTATAGAAGGATTGTTAGCACCGGACAGGATCCCAAAATTCTGGTTATGGATTTTGGGGCTGGATTAAAGGGAATTGAAAAGTTGGAGAGTGGACCCAGAATTGGGATTTGAGTGTTGCGAAGTGTTGAAAAACGAGGACGATGTTTTGTTCGGGAAGGGACTTAATTTTTGGGATTTCTGCGGGCGTTGAAAAGCTAGGGGACTTTTGGGGAAGTCGTTATTTTGTGGTCTCGTCAGTTATCATTCATTATATGCTAATGGCATGGTTAAAAAGGAGAGGGATGGATGAACTTACTTTTGAGGTTGGACATGAAGAGATGTTCTCTAGGGGGATGACTAGGTGCTTTGGGATTGGATTTTGACTTGGTATGCATAGTGATGGGTCTTAAATATGGAGGCGTTCATACACACACATGGGTATGAATTTCTAGAGCAAAGGGTATGCAAAGAATTCTCGAGATGATGGGGGTTTACATTATGGGTGGGGATTGCCCTTGAACTCTTAGGATGTGGTCTTCATTTATTGTCAGACACTTTTTGGTTGGATTTTGTGTATAGAATTATCTTCTCGTTTATAGATATTTAGATTGAGCGCAATATCAGATGTTGATGTATCTGTTTTGTTTCATTTGTTGAATACTTGATCTTCTGTCTTGTGGTATGTTTATGAATGCATTCAAGTAGTTTGAAATACTAAATCCATTTGAAGTTCATACTTTTTTTTATATCGTGAGAGCTTATATCTATCCAATCTGGTGTCAATTCGAACTTGTGAATACTATTGTGCACAAGGACAGTCGGGATTAGTTTGCTTGAGATTGAGATTGAGATTGAGAGGGGTGATGGGATGTTTTTGTTGGTTTGCTGATATATAGGAGATGGTTGTGGAAGGTTTGTGAGTGATCATGTGATGGAATTGAAGGCATGAGAATGAGATGAGGTTTGTTCTGCGGATGGCCGGGAGAGGGAGAGATGATGGGGATGAGGTATTGGAAGATGTTGTTGTAGTAATGGGTGCGGAGGAGAGGAGAGGAGGTGGAGGGAATATTCAAGATTAGAGGATGGGGTGAAGGCGAAGGGGATTAATTTTGGTATCTTATATTACTGTCTATGTAGTCTCTAGATGTTTGGTCTACGGCCTGTGTATATGTATTATGTCCTAGATGAGGGGTGCAATGGATGTTTGGGGTTGTCTTTGTTGATAAAGATTAATACTCCCGGTGAGCCTTTTTTCAACGTAACTTGCATTTCAAAATATTACCTCACCCCACATTGATTCTCCAAATTTAAGCATTTCAATTGGACACAATTTCTGTATACTAACCCAGTTCACATTAGCTTCTCGCTTCACAATTCGCACAATCAATGTCAAAACTCTCCATCCAAAACTTTTGAAATCTCTCCATTCCCATCCATCACGACAATCGACAACCGCAAGCATGTCTGCCATCAACAAGATCGTGGCCACCAGCCCTTCTCACGCCAACCCATCTGAGCTTGAGAACAGCATTGCTAATGCTCTCTATGACCTCGAGTCCAACACCCCAGACTTGAAGGCTGCTTTGAGACCTCTTCAATTCTCTTCTGCTAAGGAGGTTAGTTAACTTTATTTCTTTTGTCGTTGTGATTAACTCGCAGATGCACTTTACGTGCTCTGTGTATGCTTGCTATTCTCGCAACATCTCGCAACATCTCGCAATTGCGAAATTGGAATGCAGCTTTTATCGACCTTCGATAATTTTACGATTGATACCGACATTTCGAATTATCATTTCGTATACCGTATACTAGACGACATTTCATCAAAACAAACATTGGGTATCGATATCACTTTTTCTTCGAAAGTTTCGAAATATAAACAAACGATGGAAAAGGGGTATTCTTTGGTCAATTGGGAACAAGATGAAATGAACTTGATGACGATACATTATACAAATTGAGATTTGGGGATGTCGGTGTTGATGGTGGAATCGAACGGGCTGCGGACCATGTCACGAGACTGGAGATCGCGAGCTGACTTTAATCAAATTTTAGATTGAAGTTGGCCACGGCAAGAAGGCTATTGCCATCTTTGTCCCCGTTCCTTCCCTTCAAGCTTTCCACAAGGTTCAACAACGGTATGTATTTCTATATTTTTTCATTATATTTTATAATTTTCTAATGATCACATAGTCTCACCCGTGAGCTCGAGAAGAAGTTCTCTGACCGTCACGTCTTGATCCTTGCTGGTCGTCGTATCCTTCCCCGCCCAAAGAGATCCAACAGATCCAGAACCTCCCTCACCCAAAAGCGTCCTCGTTCCAGAACTTTGACTGCTGTCCACGACGCTATCCTTACCGATCTCGTCTACCCAGTTGAGATTGCCGGAAAGCGTCTCCGTACCAAGGAAGATGGAAGCAAGATCTTGAAGGTTATCCTCGATGAGAAGGAGAAGGGAGGTGTTGATCACAGACTCGATACCTACTCTGATGTTTACAAGAGATTGACTGGTCGTTCCGTCATTTTCGAGTTCCCACAAGGAAGCTCCGCTGAATACTAAATTATTCATGCTGTGTCGAAATGGGTTCTCTTTGGAGGGTTACAAAAATGGAAGGCGCAATAGTTAGGCTTTATGAATGAATATCAAAAGCTTTCTGTGCCATACTGATATACCAATTTGTTTTACAATGGAGTTTATGGATTTTTAGAACTTTATTGCTTGTTTGATGTTATCTGATTCTAGTGTGGTGTTTTATACATGTGATATGATTTTCAAGTTCCCCTTGCTATTGTAAAGAAGCATAGCTCGATGCTGAATATGACCTACCACTCATGTCAAAGTCCATTAATATCAATCAACTTCCCTATCCTTAACGGTGCGATTCAAAGAAAGAATGCAATATGCGCCCTGCTTTTCAATCTTAATATCTTAATTTTCACTCCCGACCCCCAGCATCCTCATCATACATATACTACATACATGTAGGTATAGAAGCTCTACACCAAATTACCATCTAACTCACACTATCAACCTACTCGTATCTCGCAATATATATACCCTTCCACTAGTATTAGCATGGGTAGTGAAAAATAAGATACTGTTTCGACTCTTTATATTACCTACCCATGAATACCTAGGGAATTGATAGAAATCTCTCACAATATCCTAGTATATAAGTTGAAGAAGCTCCGAGAGCCCTCCGAAAGGAAAGTGCACCGAGAGAGCGAACGTGGTAGTCTGTACACACAGACCGTTCCTAATATATTTCACAGAAACGAAGGGTATACAATCAACGTCAAGAGCAGTATGGAATCACGGAGATAAATGATCAAGTAGACTCTCGAGAACACATAGTCTATTTCCTTTTGTGAACTTCCTTTCTCCAAATTCGTGTAGATGCTCCTACCCGTCTGGCCCTATATGACAATATCGCCCCTCATGCCGATGCCCCAGCAAACCGATCCCACCCTTTCCCCTTTGAAAAATGTATTAAAGATGAAGAGAGATTACATCAAAAGAAATAGTAATTCCTCAAAAAAGAAAAAGAAAAACAACGCCCGTGACATGGTAGTCGTCTTCTTCTTCTTTTACTTATAACCCTAGTATAGCCTAATACCCATGAGTAAGTTTATCCCAAAATCGATCCGATTCATATGGTATTCAAACATCCATACCCATATCGCCTCAAAACCACCATCGCCATCGCCATCCATATGATATCCAAAACATGCCATCCAAAAAGACTCCATACATCGCCCGAAACGAAAAATGAACGCCCAACTGCCTCCAGTCTATCACGACACAGCAACTCAACGAATGTAAATATCGCCTCCCTCATCATCCACCCACCTCCTCCAAGCAATCTCATACGCCTCCTCCAAATCTCTCACCCACCTCCTCGTATCAAAAAGTGCACAATCATATCGACTTTCATAGAGTAATCTCCTGAGATCTCCTAATCTCCCTCTACCTACACCATATCCCGTACTCGTATCATAGTAAAAGTTCCTTGCGAGTCTTATCGCAAATTCTTCATACTGTGCTTCATCCTTTGCGATGAGCTCCGAGGCAGCCCTGTCACCCTCTCCACTTCGAGGTAATGCGCCTTTGAGAATTGATGCTGCCATGCGAGAGCACATCTTATATTGGTAGCGTGGCAAGGTGAGAAGAGGCGTACTTGACCAAAGAACGTCTGCTGCTGTGGTATGTGCGTTACATTCTGGAGTATCAAGGAACAAATCGCAGACCCGTGCTCGGGAAATATGTAGATGTTTGGGTGCTACATCCGTAAACCAAATTCGGGAGGCAACGCTATCTCCTGCCCATTCCCGTGCCGTTGTTTTTAGATTACTTTCACCTAGGTCAGGAAAGCGCAAAAGCCAAAGAATTGCTTTTGGTACTTTATCCAAAATCCTCAGCCAAGTACGGAAAGTAGTCGGTTCAATCTGAAAACAGTTAGCAGAAGCACGTAGCCGAAAAGGCTGGAAACTGTTAGACATACTTTGTAAAGTTGATTGAAATTCCCGAGAATAATAGCATCGTCAGACAAACTGGGAAAGAGTTCTTTTCTCATCTTCCATCGTGTTGTTTGTTCTTCTTCCCAGGATGCTTGCTGATCCCTTGGTTCCGATTGAGCATGGTCACAGCAGAAGAACGTATCTCTGCAGAATATAATGTTCTCCGAATACACCCAACGATCATCATTGATAGCCTGTTCATCCTCGACTTGATCTTCCAAGTCAATATTTCGTCGCCAAGGTCGTAGTGTTTCATGTGGGATAGCGGTCTCATCTGCTAAGAGATAATCGCACCATTCAGCTCCTAGCGTTCCAGCAAATCCCATGAAGGACATTTGAATAGGAGCTGGACGTGCAGCAAATACTTCATTACGAGCACCTCGAGTGTATCCATTGAGATTCACGAGAATGTGAATATTATCCTGAACAATTTGGTTCACTAAGCGATCAGCAGACCATGAACTGACATCACGAAAGACTGGAGCCTCGCGTTCAATTTGTTGTCTATGAATAGAAGTATCGCTAGCAGTTGTAGCATAGCAAAACGCTTTTGCTCGTAAGGGATTGTGAAATCCAAAGACAGATTGCATCCTAAGTTATTATGAGCATGGTGATACAAAAGGAGGGAGAATAAGTAACTTACAAATGGGCTAATGGATGATTGTTGAAATCAGAAGAAACATATCCAATACTGAGGTGGGGTCTTGGAGGAGAAGGCGGTGGAAACACGGAACCTTGCATCCAAGGAGATCGCAGTGTAGAGGCAGAAATTCTAAGAGCGTTTCGTTGTGAAATTAGCCGTATATCTTTCGCAGATAAAGGGCAAGTGAAAGTATGGAACGGTAACACGGTAGGTGCCGATGGTACCGACAGGCTGCTTGGAAATTGAGGCCGAGGGTAAAAACTAGAAGAATATTCTTTTTTCTTGACATATCTGTCTTGATACCATCGACGAGTGGCACGTTTAGTGGCACGTTCAACCAAGCGTACAATTCGAGCCCCTTCCCAGCGATTTCCGGCCCAGGCGCTAAGGGCAGTTTGAATGCTTTCTCGCTTTTCTTGCGGCCATTCATTGCCACAATCAGCGGCTTCGAGTTGTCGAAGAAAATGGTTAAATGTTTGGCCCTGCAAAGTTCCTCGCCCCCAAATCGATCCTTCTCTCAATTGTTTGGCAACAATATCAACAACTCGTTTCATCAGTCCTCCGCCATTTTTATTCGGATTTGCTTCCGATATCATTCCATCATCGTCTACATGCCAACGATCCCTCTTACCACCGTCAAGAATAACGCCTCCTCGCCCTTTCCAGTCACAGACTGAATTTAAAGCGTTGGAAAGACCGCAAACTGCTTCCGCAAAATCTGGACTTGCTTTTACAGCTCTTCTGTAGTACACAATCGCATCGCTTGTACGCCCTTGATCTTTGACAGCATTTGCCAAATTTGCCAAAGCAATGTCAAATGTTCCATCGCAATGCAATGCTTTTTCGTACATCTTGATCGCAGCTGGAAGCTGGCCAATATCCTTGAGTAAGCTTCCTAAGTTGGTGTAGAGGTGTGCATGCCTTGAATCCAAGAGCAGTCCATAATTATAATAAGCAAGTGCTAAAGCGACACCACTACCAGCAATCACTCCAGGTATCGCAGTAATACTTGCGGGATCTCGAGACGGAATTGGTCTGTGAGCCGCCGGTTGTTGTACGCTTGCGAGAAGAATTCCGACATTGTTAGCTGTTGATGGACTAGGCTGTAATGATAAAGATAAATAATACAATGCGAGAATATCTCCGACACCTGTAGGCATCTTTGAAATCCGCTGAGATGTATTGTTGGACATAGCATCTTGAAAGATCTTGGCTAAAGATAATAGTGAATTACTGGTGGTTGATATGGCCGCCTTTTGAGCCAATCCTTCGGGAATATATCGAAGACCAGGGAGATCACCGTTTCTTGGGAATACCAGTGATTTTGACTCCAAAGCCTTTTCGGGAGGTAAGAGCAAAGGTGCTGAACTTAGCGTCGAGGCGGGCTCGGTACCCATTCCAGGGAAACAGTCAAGTGTCAGGCTATGGATTATCCTGCGAATGAGTCCTTGGATTCCGCCCACCCCTTTCCCTGCACTTATGACGACGGCATCCTCAAAAGCTTTAGAGGCCGCACTGACATCACCGAGAGCGTACAGCATATTACCTTTAGCATGTATGAGAGCTAACAGTCGACCATTCTCGGCTCCAGGTATTGCGAATCCACTTGAACCAAACCCAGCCCTTTCAGAAGTATCTTCAAGCCTGTCACTCAATACTGAACGACGATCCCTATCGTCGTGATCGACAACTGTATCAGATGTTACGCTCGCAAAATCATGAAACTCTCGGTCGGTGTTACTCGACGTCTCGCTGTACTGATCATGGTGATCATCCAATTTAGGAATTCGTAAAGAGCGCTCTACATATTCAATGATAGCAACCGCTTCCTGGCCTCGATGATCACCACATAGAAGACCTATCAGATGCTCAACGGCCTCGAAATAATTGGGACGAAGATCAACAGATTTTCGCCAGTTTGCCTCTGCTTCATCACGTCTCTGCAAGCACAGAAGTGTTGCCGCCAGGTTTGAAATTGCTTCCACATGCCTGATACTAAAGTTAGCTAGACTGTCGTTCCAGTGGCAATATATCACATACCTTGGATCTATAACGATTATCTTCTCATACCAGTCTCGCGCTCTATTGTAGTCCTCTAACCCATATGCAAGACACCCTCCTAACAGCATACCATCAACCCAAGTCCACTGACTTTCCTCACAAAGACTAGTAAGAAGATCCAGTGCTTCTTGAGCGTTAGAGGTGGGAGATGTCGTGCTGTGCTGCGACGGTTGGAATGTAGGCACGTAGTGGCCCGCTCCCATCACTTGGTTCATAGACCTCGAGTATCTACCGTCCGACGAGTCTGTGAAACCATGAGAAGTACGGTGACTAAGACTTGGACGATGGCGCCTCGAGGGTGTACCATCTTGAGAGACCCCTGGTGAAGAGAAAGTTGAGCTCGGCTGCCTTGGTGGCTTGGGGTATATAACACTTTTGGCATAGGCTTTCGAGCCGTTAGATAGTCGATTTTGTCGATTCTCCTTTTTCGTCTGGTGTAAATAAGCCAAAAGATCCACATAGATGGTATGGGCCCAGGAAAGTGTCTTTTCCTTGAATTGGGTATTTCCAGCCCTACTCAGTGGTTGGATCAAAGTACCTGAAATATCAGAGAAAACTGCATTGCTGCTCCCACCAATTTGATACAGGTTTTGTTGCATGGAATCATATGGTTGTGAGTGATCATCCATCCGCATAAATGATGAATCCCTCTGAAATGGCGGGTTAACATTGTCAAATTCGGATGGCCGTAAAGGTTGAGCCCCTCCAAAGTATTCCGATCCAAGCTTTATATGTTCAAAGTCCTGCCCTCCATATGTGTGGTCCCTATACGCCGCTGGTCGATAGGGGGTGTAACTTCCATCTGGCCAATACGGTCCGTATAAACCTCCATCGTTTGATGCAGTAGGGCCAGGTCCAGGTTGGTAAGCCGGCTGTCGCGCAGTTGGAACAGAGAATCCAGCTGGTGAGAAATAAGAAGGGATTTGGTGCATAGATGATACATGGCCCGGGGCATTATAAAAATTATTCTGAAGGGGGGTAAACGCTGTCCAATTCTGCGACGATGAATTATTTACTCGCTGATCAAGATTATGGAAATTATTGGGCGAATTGGAAGTCCACCCAGACCCTGCCATACCATTCGACCCATCTGGATATGTTGAGCCTCCCGAGGCATCAAGTACAACGTGCTTCAAAGCAGGTGCCTTGCTAGACCACTGCACAGGAGTTCCATCATACCCCGCGGCTAGTGTCCCATTTGGTGTTTTCCGCCTCAGCATGTGCTCTCCACCAAAGGCTTGATCTGATATACTGCGACTAACTGCTAGAGGTCTTTGATATTCATTGCTATCGACTGCGTATGCGCGATGGAAAGGGGAAAGCGTGGAGGTGCTGAGATTTTTAGGATTTCGATATGGCAACGCTGCGGGTCGATCTGCTCTTCCAGTCTGAGGAGAAGGTTCGAATGAAGGATTTCCATATCCAGGAGTCGCGCTTAACTGCTGCGGAGGATAACGTCGAGCAATTTGAGGATTCATATTTCATTAATTGTGGTTTTAGTATTTGGAAAAACAGCAAGAGGGTATATATTCCAAAAAATTGGGTCATAAAATGAAGTAGATCGTTGATTCATTAAAACCAAGGTGTGCCAATACCTGCACGAAGGAGGGGAATTGTTTCTCTTTTGCTCATTTCTGCTTGTAATATGCAGCAGCCCGAGGGCGTAGGTCGTCTCGACGTCGCGGCAATACCAGTGTTCTTTCTGGAGCCTTTCCTCGAAGAGTCGAAGCAGGGTACTAAGAATAGGAATAGGAATAGTAAAATTTATTGATGAGAAGCTCTTAAAGTCTTAGGGTCTTACAAAACGGTCGAAGTGGAGCATTCCTGCGTGCGTAGTGGGTGAAAGTAGTGCAGTGGGTGCAGTGCGTAAAATGATGCTGATGCGTTGCAAGGCTTATCGTAACCAAAGGCCTTTTTGTAAGAAAGAAATACGCATACAAGGGACCGTAGGAAGTTGAGCAGTGGGGAACTTCAATAGAGGCATGTGCCGGTAGTGAAGAGATAGGTAAATGTCATGGCAGAAAGGTATTAAAAGCAGGATGAAATTAAATAAAGAAGGCTGATAATCTAAAAAGAATGTTTCCTTTGAGGTGAGATCTATAATGAAATCATTTATTTCTCTTGGGGGGAGGGGAGGAGGAGGAGGAGGAGGAGGAGGGGGGTGGTGGTGGGAGATTTGAAGATTGAAGATTGAAGATTGAAGATTAAGGTTGTAAGTAAGTTTCGGTTCGGTTGATATAGTAGTATATTGAGTTTGGGCTTGGTTGAATAAAGTTGTAGAGGTGCAGAAATGAAGAATTCTTAACAGAGAGGGAGACAGAGAGAGAGAGTGTGTGAGTTTGATTACGATATAGATAGAGTTTTGTATTAGATCTTGTAGTCCAGGTAGGTAGGGAGGGAGGGAGGTATGTAGATAGCGTGGAAGGTACAACATATATTTTGTATGAACTAAATTGTCTAAAGCGTATCAAAATAATAATAACAATAATAACAATAATTATTAAAACCTTGAATGTTGAAATCTTGAATGCTTTCCGTCAAAAAATACTCGTAATAAGTACAAAGTACTATTCTATTGCACGAATAATAAAAAGAGACAGGGTATTCAAATCGTATCACGGTGTAATAAGTCGGATTCAATCCTGCAGGAAATGGGAAAAGAAGGCAAAGCACAGATAAAGGACAAGGAATAATTTCAAGGGCTTGGACCAATCATCGTAAAGAAGACAAAGCCCTGAAGGCTGAAGCGCCTCTCAGTTACATTTTGGTACCACAACAAGAAAAACCCTTCATGTGTTTCTTCGTGCGTCAGCAGGAGTCAGCGTAACATGCGAACGAATCTTCATACAAGTACAAAATATCTAGCTACCTACAATCTATCATCAATTCGAAGAATGTGGTAGAGAAGTAAGAACATTGAAATAAAAGATGTGATATTAGACTCCCAGACGTCGAGTTGATTTATTCCATGAATTATAATTTTCTCACAATGGTTTCATCTACATCCACACCACACTTTCATAAAAATAAAAATGCATCTACTCGGCCAAAACAAATATCATGGCACTTCGGAGCCGTGGAATGCCATCCCACCCCTCCACCCACCATCGGCCATTTTCATGCACAACCCCTGTTGTGATCATCGCTGCGCAAACCAATGAGATAATAATATAGCCCAATTGGTATGAGCACTCCGAAGCATTTAACTACTATCTGTCAAGATGAGTGAGTGTGTAGTCACAAACAAGAAGCGAACTTTTGAATACCCGGACAAATCAATCAATGTGAAGATCAGTTATTCATGAACCATTACAACCATTTCGGAAGAAGGATGTGCTGTGGTGACTAGCCGGACAATAGTCTCTTGGTATCGAGAGCTTGCTGATACCACGAGTCGACCACCCTCGAAGGAGGAGGAATTTGTCGACCCGAAGCGATGACAGGTATTGCCGGTATCGTCGTTAGGGGGAAGTGAAGATAATTTGCCAGAGCGTTTGACGAGTACTGCCGCCTGATACCAGTATCGAAGGGTCCCTATCGATGATATGTATTCTCGACTAAGTTCTGGGCATCCTCTTGGGCATTCTCATGTATTGGGACATTCACATCAATTCACGCGTAAGTTAACTGTAAATCGAGGAATCACCATGTATGAGATAGCAGATTGGTTTGTTGAATCATTGACATTGGTCCCCCAGCCTATTGTGAAGTATGTAGCCCGTGAAACATTGCGCTTAACGAAGTAAATTTGATTTATTCCTCAGGGACTAATAACCAAGTTAGCCAAAAAAAAGAACAGAAATTCTTCGGGACAATACTTACTCTCGATCTCTCCAGACTCGATATCATCGCTGACATCCTTTGGACTTCTTCCATCAACTTGGCAACCAACGGAGAAAGCGGTACCCAAGATCTCCTTAACGGTACCCTTCAACTCCTTTGCAAGAGACTTGAATCTCATGGTTCTGGCGATCTCAATAACCTCATCAAGAGTAATCGACTTGCTGTGCTTAATGTTCTTCTCCTTCTTACGATCACGGGGAGGCTCCTTGAGGGCCTTGATGACAAGGGAAGATGCGGATGGGACGACAGAAACAGCGGCTTGACGGTTTTGAATGGTGAGTCTAACAGTGACTCTCAATCCTTTCTAAACAACACAAAGTAGTTAGTTCTCGCTCCCAATTCCTATTTATTTGTGCGCAGTGTACATACCCAGTCTCCAGTGGCCTTTGCAATATCTTCTCCGACCTTCTTTGGTGACAAACCAAGAGGACCGATCTTGGGAGCCAATGCTGAGGAAGCACCGACTTCACCACCAGTGGCTCTTAGGTGGCTATTGAATCATCGTTAGCACGAGTTTGGAAGTAAAGTTAGATATCGAGGGTCGCATTTCGCATATTGTTCGTGCTGAGAAATTGTTATGTCTTTTTTCTCGTGTGGATAACTTACATGATCTTGATCTCATTGGGGTCCAACTTTGGAGCTAAATTGAAATTGTTAGTTACACTTAATTGTCATATAACTGAGATATCATGGGCTCTTACGCATGGTGACTGTGGAATGGAATCGGTTTGGTGGGAATGGTGTCGACGATTGATTCTGTTGAGAGCAAGATTCTGGGTTCGCAGAAATTATTCAAATTGGTATGTGTGGAAAACTTTCGGTTAAATGAGCTAGTCCAGCTTTAGGCAAGGCTGGCGTTGTTGATGTTGAGTCAGAGGTGTAAATGCCTAATATGTAAGGACACCATATATCAGGATACAAGATACATCAACCACAAATCGCGGGGTTCATGTCCAGGTGTAAGGCTGAACAAATTATGCTCAGGTGACTGGAAGATGAAAAATATGCAATTAAATTAAGAGCAAAAAGTCACTTCAATCAAATATCACACAATTGAACCGTTATTTAGATGATCTAATAGCTATTATTGTATACTTAATCAACATTGCAATCAAGTCAACGAATTTGAATCAAATCTCATCGTGAAACTGCGCCAACGCTCCAAATGCCCCATTTCTTTTGTAGAATTACTCATCATTAATTGGTTCCGCTTACAGCCAACCTGCGAAAAAAAAAAGTCAGTTTGGTGTACTTTAGGATATCGGAATAGAGTGAAAGAACTTACTTCATGAGGTGATCCATGAAAGTTTGTAAAGAGACGTCGTCAGTGAAGATTGTTTGTGCTGTTTGAGCACCCACTCCGCCATATGCACCTGTTGTATGTGTAGTGGATGGGTTAAGTTTTGACAACAAGAAACGCGCTTGAGAACCACCGGCATCACAAACGATGAAACGTGGCAAAGGGAATCGGTCGGTAATCAAATCCTAGTCGAGTCAGTATACTGTGCATTCAAATTCATATGACTGGAGGTGCTTACTCTGGCATCCTCTTTTGGTTGTTCCAGAAGCGATGCAAAATTCTCGTATCCTTCCTGATCCTGATAGCCTGCTTTCCTCCATTCTGCAATGGTCTCTCCGTGGAATATCAGGATGTGGAAGAAAGTATCCAAAAGAAGAATATGGGCTGGTTGGATGGATGTAGAATCGAGTAGTACAGGTTGGCTACCATCTTGGTCGAATGTGTAGGAGTCCAAAGTGGGTTGTATCATGATCAGAGAGTTGCTGACATCCTCATGGTTGAGCACGTGTCTATAAAATGCAGTCTCATCTGGCGAATTATTGAACACTTGCAAAAACTGACTTCTCCTTAGATGAAACATGAATTGAGGGTAAAGTGTGAAGTTCTTCTCGAGTCGGAAAGACGACGGATCATCTTTTCGATAATCTGCGAATCTCGAACAAAGACGAATCAGCATTCTATCCACCCATCGTAAAACGTCTGGTCCATCATCAACTTCGGCTTTGAATACAGCAATTCTAGACATCAAAACGGCGGCGGCTTCTTGATCGAAGGACTGGGCAATGGCGGGATCTCCAGCTGGTCCACTCAAGTTGCGAGAAATCGTTGTTACACGAAGGTGGAATTGGCCCGAGGAATGCTGGTAGTATGTAAGGAATTGCATCATTCCCTTTGCTTGGGCTTGGTGTTGGGCAGGACCAGCTTGACCAGCAATTTCGAAGTATATTCCGTAGCTAGAATTGGGGTCGATACCGCACATCTTCCATGAACAAGTATTGCCAATACCACACTCTGTTTCTCCTACGGAGGTCGATTTCTTGTTCAATGATACCGCATGACCGATCAAACCAGTTACCTTCAATTCTTTGGTAGTCAACACTTCTAGAGAAGCATTGAAGCCCATCAGTAGATTATCATCACCATCTTTCTCAAATACACGGACGAATGATTGTTTGAACATAGACGATGTGAAACTATCTGTCAAGATCATATGACCACCAGTCGAGTTTGAGAGACCCTTCATTTCAAGGAGGCCAACTTGATCTAAACATCCGGCAAATATGTCTATTATGTGACCATTATGTGCTGTTCTCTTTGCTAGATTATCATAGAACTGGATTCGTTAGAACCGAACAGGAGGAAGAGTTAGAGAACATACCTTAAGGGCCTTCTTGTAATATTTGATATTGTCTCTGTCGATATCATGATGAGATCTAATGGGCTCCCTCAATTCGGGACCGACCACTAAGCCTGGACCTTCGGTAGCAGGTCCTCCAGCAAAGAGCATAATACGGCCACCAGCATTCTGGAACGAAGTCTCTAAGAGTCCAACTGCCACGCTCAAAGCCACACCAGTACACCTTAGATTTCTTCTGTCATTTGCGACGGGCCATGGGTCTTTTTGTAATTGCTCGAGAGCTTTCGTGAGCTGGAATTCGCATTGCTGAACTGGTAGCAGAAATCGAGCAGCGGGTCCCATTGGCGGCATTGGTTTACCAGGTTGCGGTTGTTGCATTCCAGGCCTCAATCCAGCCGCCGAAAGTCCAAGCATCTCCTGAATTTGCTTGGCTGTGTAGTCCTTGCTGCCTCTAAACACATACGATTTTGGGCATTCTGTATAGCCGATTTCGTGTACTTGCGCCTTGATTCAGAGGATTAGTATAAAGGAACGAAGCTGGGAGTGCGAAAAGATCAATACCATGGTTCCAAATGTCACGAGGCCAACCAATGCATTTTCTGGAAGAAGACTCAAGCTCATAACAAGAGATTCCTTAAGCGCAGATAGACTATCCTCCTCTTGACACGTATCCACAACATACAGGAAAATGGGAGGACTTGGTGCTGGCCGTGAAAGTCTGTACTCTATCGTGGTATTCGCAGGGTGAAGTTCGGGAGGTATTTGGTTGGGATTTATATCTTTATAATGAGGTGGAAGAGGATTTCGAGATAAACAGAATGGACAGATCCAAAGACGTGCCCTGACATCCACTTGACTATTGATGGTGAGCTCAATTCCAAATTGTAGTTCCAGTACGAGGCTTACCAGAAGGGATTCAGCACTGATCTACATGGCTGCTTGCAGATCACTGGCTCAAATTGTAAGAGTGGTGTATCCGGCTTCTCTTTAAGAGGAGTATAGAGTGCGCCGATAGGGACAACAAGCCTCGAGGCTTCCTATGATATATGAGTTCTTATACCCCCCGAAAGAAGATCTGTTTGACAAACCATGCGAGAGCTTGGAAAAACATTCCAACTGAGCCGAACTCCATCACGATCCTCCACTTCACTCCATTGCTCCTTCAAAGCTTCAATATCCATCGTGCGCAACCCTTGAAGCTAGATATTGTGTATTCGATAATCGACTTGTAGGAATGTGGGACGAACGAGAGCGGTCTGGGGCAAAATGACAGATACCCAGATGCTATACAATCCCCAATCAATAAAAACTAGGAAATAAATGGAATCAAAGGATTCTACTTGTGTTGTGGGAGAATGTACTTTGAGGTTTTGTTGTAGGTTTCGAGGCCTTGTAGGAGATAATGCCAGGTAGTTGTTGACTTACCTAATCACGGTCTTTTCTCAGGAAATAGCCGAATGACAAGTAGCCTCGCCGGCAATGTATCAGATATCATTCATTAATAATAGTAGTAACACCGATCATGTGATAGTATATATATTATATTACTTTAAGGGCTCATTCAGATCGGTTGTTTTTCTTAGTAGAATTAACTTATTAGGAATATTAGATCTAATAATCTATTTGTTAGATAAAATATTTAAGTTTTATTGATATTAGTTTAAAAAGTTAGTTTCTATTAAAAATATAATAAATATAATAAATATAATAAATATAATAAATATAATAAATATAATA